>CM035802.1:36968179-36973179 GCA_020466265.1 Siphamia tubifer | reverse complement strand
ATAGTGACTCAGTCCAAACTGCTCAGTGTGTGTCAGGTTGTTGATCTCATTCGTCTCCTACATTAACAGAACCTGTCATGTGACCAGGGCTCTACACTAACTTTTTTTTTCCAGGAGCACACGTGCCCCTAAGTTAAAAAATTTAGGAGCACACAAAAAAATAGGGGCACAAGTAGGTTTTAGTTTTAAATGTTTATTTATTTACAGTGCAGTACTTACGCACAGATACCAACATTGTTGAATGACTGCTGTCATTTGTGTTAATTTAGAGCAGACCATAACATAACTTTGTATTATGGGATGCTTTGTCCTTTGATACATTTTAGAACGTTGTATTGGCTGCCTTGTTATTAGATCCATTTTAGAATGATTAACCCTTTAACTCCTGAGACTGAGACACAGTAAAAAATAAAATAAGATAAAATAAGCAACACAATGAACAAAAAACAGTCAAAGTGATCAATAAAATGAACAAAAATGAATAATAAACCAACAAAATAATATGTAACATGAACAAAGTAAGACACTAACAGAACACAATTAAAGAAAAATAATAAAATAAAAAAAACAGAAAAATAAACAAAATAAGCAACATCAACAGAAACTAATATATATTCACAAAATAAGAAATAACGTGGAAAAAAAAAAGGCAAACCCCCCCCCCCCACAAAACCCAAAATGAAGTTAAAAAAAGGAATAAATAACTAGTGTTGTAATTTGGTTCCAGTAGTTTTAGTTTGGGCTTTTTCTTTTTCTTAATCACTTGCTTTTCGACACCTGTACATCAGTTCCATGAACAAAATTCTCAGTAAAATAACAGTTAAAAAAACACTTGAATTTGTCTGAATTTTTAAACTAAACCATCCACTCAGAACGTGTCAGCGCTGACGCATCAGGAGTTAAAGGGTTAATCCTTTCAATATGTGCCGTGTTCGTCTCTATGTGGAGCTGTTCACACACTTTTAATTCATTTCTAGTAGGTTTTCATTAACTCCTCAGGTCTGTGTGTCTTATTGTTGCTGCAACAAACACTCGCACATGTGTGACTGTTTTGTTTTCCTCGTTCGCACACTGAAATATTTGCTGCAAATGTGAGTGAAATGGGCGCACTGTAGAGCCCTGTCATGTGACTATCGTGAACACGTACATTGCGACGTCGACGCTGAAACAATAAGACGTTGTGCCGCTCTAATGCATATGCTGTTCTTTCTTATATATGTACAGTACATATTCATTATTATGGAACGCCATCTCTCCCAAACTCCTTCTTTGGTCATGAGCTCTCACTTCAGTTTGAAAGGCTCCTCCACATTTCCCAGAAGATAACCTGCATTTTTTTTTTTAATAGCCCAGAGCCACTCGCTAGCACCCAGAGAGACTCCCGAACCCAGGGCCCAGGAGAGTCAGCACAACAGAGAGAAAAGGAGAACAAAGCCAACCTGCAAAGTCTTAAAAAGTTAAAACATGTACTTTGATAGCCTCGGCCTACCTATTGCGGCGGCGCTGATCCCACCCCTGGGAGACTGACAGCACCGCAGAGAAAGAGGAAATACAGCAGAGAAGAAGAAGAAGAAGAAGAAGTGGGCCACGGTAACCCCAAAACTATTCTGCTTTTTCTTTTTTTTCCCCATATCTACACACACACACACACACACACGCACACACACACACACACACGCACACACACACACACACACACACACGAGTTTGCAGAGGATGATTTTGCTGCTGGTTTTTGTGCATGGAATGTTTACGGTCATAACACCTGTATGGCAGTAATTCTGAAGTTGACCTTTTGTGGGGACATAATTTGACGACTTCCACGCGAGAGACGGCAACAAAAAAATAAAAAATTAAATAAATAAGATCACTAGCCGTGAATTAAAATAATGTCTCATTTTAGAACTAAGAGACATTTAAGGAATGTTTTTTTATTTCTTACGTCTGTTTTTTATTGTTCATCTATAACTGCATTATATATTTAATTATAGTTATCGTCACTAGACCCACATTTGCATCTAGATTGGTCTCATTTTTATCATGTGATAAAGGTTCATTGATGACAATATTTAGTCACTATAAGGCGCACTGTCAATAAATGGTTTTATTTATTTTAGATTTATTCATATGTAAGGTCAACTGGATTATAAAGAGCTTTAAGTGAAGTCAAAATTATTAGATAAGTGAAAATTCTGAGGAAAACAAGTGAAAATTTAGATAAAAAGGGAAAATTCTGAGAAATAGTCAAAATGATCAGATAAAAAGTCAGAATGATCAGATAAAGTATAAATTCCCAGTCACTAAGCACTGTAAATTAAAGCCTTATCGTCCAGAAAATACAGTAACCGTTTGTTTCCCAAATGTCATGTAATTTTAATTTCCCATTCATAAATTGGTATGGACATCCACATATTGGTGTGGACATGTCCATAGTGTCCAGACGTCCATGGTGTGGTGTCCATCTACCTGCATTAACACACTGTACTGTAGCTATAAAGACAGCAGACAGTGTCCTGTAGACTATAATATACTTTAGACTGAGCAAAACACCCTGGGATTGGCACTAGTTGTCACCGCTTACATCTAACACAGAGAAGTGATTATGGATTCATAATGATTATTGAGATATGACATTATTGTAGTCTGTCTGTCCGTCCGCAGAGACATATCATGCTATAACTCAATGAATACTTGAGATATCACCATGAAATTACATGGGCGTATACATATAGCTAATGTGTATCAGATACAATGATCCATTTGAGTAAAGGTCAAAGGTTAAGGTCAAAATTAACTAAAAGGTCAAAATCACATTATGGGTTATAACTCAAGAATGGAGGGTCACAGAACTTCCAGATTGGTACCAAACGATGCGAAATGAAGATGTATACAATTGTCATATTTGGTGTTATCACCTACGACCAATAGTTTTCGAGATCTCTGGAGGTCAAAGGTGACATGTCGCAAAATTAACTTGTGTAACACTGTGTCAAACATAGACATGTCGGCTATAACTTAATCAATACTGGATATATTATCATAACACACACACTGACGCATATATACATATAATGAAATTATCAATATTGCAGAAGGTCAAAGGTCAATATCTCATTTAGCTGAAAGGTCAAAATTACATTATTGGCTCTAATTCAAGAACAGGTTGTCATAGAAACTGGAGATTGGCACAAAATAGGAGTGAGATGAGACATTCTTTGAATATTTGTTTCCTTAGTTTTTCCAGTGTGCTCATTGCAACTTTATTATTCGTTATCCATCATGGGCCCAAAGAAAGTGATTTGCGGTCGGTCAACAAACACTGCTGAAGGTGGAAGTTGACTCAAACAGGCAAAAAGCACTGACTACAGTTAAAACAACCACAATGGTATGGAGAGGATTTACATGTCTTATTAATTTTAATGGTTTAATAAATAATTTTAAATAATCTTTTACTTTTAAGACATATAAAATGTGTATACTTTTATCATTTATAAAGGATTTGGGGGGTAGTATTGGGGGCGTTGGAATGAATCGGGCCTTTTAAAATGTAAAATACGACTTTACTTATGAAAAAAATCACATTATGAAACCTCTTCTGGGGCGAATTAATTTAATAATTTGAGGTACCACTGTACATATATATGCACACATACAGATGATGTAGACAGGGACTTTTTAAAGAGCAGCTTCTCTCAATTAAAACAAAACCTGATCATTTTCAAAGGTGTCAGTATCAATAATGAGCTTCTACTTAAAATTCTATGGGGTGATTAGAAAACATGCTGTTTTCAAACGTTGACTGATAAAACATAGTTGACACATAAAATGGTTTTCCCTCCGATACGGCATTAAGTTGGAACGATTGTGAATAAATCCTTTCAGATGTCATCAAACTTCCATTTGGAGAATCATCATTTATGGCTTGTCATGAATCAGCCAATTAAAGAAACTCCCACACTGATAATTGCTGAAGGGTAACTTAACGTCAAATGTGGCGATTTATTGCTCACAGTGTGGGAATTTATTGCCCTCACTAAACCTGTTGTTGGCCCTAAAATCATTGACCTTAAGTGTCAGAAAAGCTGCGTGATGAGCGTCAGTGGTGACAATAAGCTGGGAGCATTCTGTCTTTACAACAGCAGGGGACACGTGTATGTGGGTACGAGGGATGAACCAGTGGAAGAAATAATTGAATGGTGGTTTTTCTGGCAGTTATTGCATTTTTAAATTCAGTCACAATTTTCTCCAAATCAGGTTTAAGTCGTCGACAACATTTGCAAACATCACAGAAAGTGATATAATATAATTTAAACAATAAATGTCGTAGCAGGCCATGATTTACTGATAGATGAAAGGGGGAAAAGAAGAGGAAAAATAAAGGAAAAAAGGAGGAGACGGGAAAAATGAAAGAAAAAAAAATTGAAGAGAAAAAAGGTGAAAAAGAAAGGAGAGAAAAAATGTAAATGAAAAGAAAAACGGGAGAAAAAAATGAAGAAAAAAAAGGGAAAGAGAAAAAAGAAACAAAAAAGGAGGAATAAATAGAAAGAGTTCAGTGTCTTTGCAGAACTGATCCATAATAATAATAATAATAATAATAAAACACATCAGAATATTATTAAAATTGCACTTGGTTTCCTTCCCAAATGTCACTTTTTTTGCATTTGGATAATTTTTAAAAGTATTTTCATTATTTAATGAGGTTTTTTTGCACTAAAACAATGACAAACATTTGGAATTGTCATTATTTATAGGTTATTGTTTTCATTTAACTGGGCCGACCCATTGGAGATCAAATGATGTTTAATGTGTTAATGTGGCCCCTGAAGAACATGAGCTTGAGACCCCTGCCTCACACACACACAT
Organism: Siphamia tubifer; assembly: GCA_020466265.1. Classification (NCBI taxonomy): domain Eukaryota; kingdom Metazoa; phylum Chordata; class Actinopteri; order Kurtiformes; family Apogonidae; genus Siphamia; species Siphamia tubifer. Next base: position 36,968,316 of record CM035802.1, on the reverse strand, counting down.
ACACACACATATACATACACACACACACACACACACATACATATATATATATATACACACGCATATGCACACACACATACACACATATATATATATATATATATATATATATATATATATATATATATATACATATA
>CM035802.1:36964770-36968079 GCA_020466265.1 Siphamia tubifer | reverse complement strand
AAAAAATGTGCGTCTAAGGACTGCAATATTCCCCGGGCTGTCTTGCTGAAAGGCTACAGTGACTGGGTTTAAGGCTAAGTCGGCTAATGGCACCGCTAGCATATCATCAGTACTGACAGTCATCGACATGCTAACTACAAAATGGAGTTAGCATAATGTTGAAATGGCATATAGAATGTGGTGTTATGTAATTACACATTGATATTTTGTTATTTCATGGGCACATTAGGTTGAATAGATGGCTGTTAGCACTGATACAAGTCTGGTAAACTAAGCTTGATATGGGATCGTGAAGAGGTTTTCAAGCAATATGGCAAAAAATGCACCCCCCCAAAAAAAAGATCTCCCATCCCGCCTTTAGTGATGTGCACTCTGACAAACATGCATACATATAGACATGCATGCAGTCCTAACAAATGACCTACAGTAGTTCAGCTCATCATACAACCTCACATCTTACTGCATCACAGCTGTACACGTCAACAAGGCTTTTTTTCAGTCACACTGCAATGGAAACATAATGTCACTGGAGTCAGTTACGACATACTGAGGAGGGAAAGTGGGGGGGAAAAAAACAACAAACTACAACACTTCCAACAAAAGCCACACTTAAAATAAGAGTACAGTTATTTGGTGATATTAATGTATGGTGACAACGAGCAAAAAGAAGGGGTGGGGGTGGGGTGGGGGGGTGGATCAATAATGTGTTTTATGACATCTCTGTCTCCTCTGGCCACAGTTGTCTGTAATACTATTCAAATGGGTGCAGTGATGATAAAGTTTGGCCAAGATTTGTATTGGGGGGGGGGGACTGAAGACAGGGATGATAGAGGGCCCCCAGATAGCTTTGCTGCAGGCTGTCTGCAGAGCCATAAGCTGTTGTTTTTATTTCTCATTTGTGGATGTAATCAGAAGAACAAATACAATACTGTAGATGGTAGGGTGGTCTGTGGGATATTCCTGTTTATTCCACCATATAACACCATCTACATATACTGCATGATATATGAGAAGTCTATGAGGTGAAACCTGTCATCATGGGATCTAAACAATATAGCATGTTTTTACTTTAATGTTTTACTTTAATGTACAGTATTTACTGCATTTACTTAATACACTGTGTTAAAGTGGCTTTTCCTTTCTATTGATATGAATCGGTATGGAGAACGGTTGATATATATATATATATATATATATATATATATATATATATATATATATATATATATATATATATATATATATATATATATATATATATATATATATATATATATATATATGTATATATATATGTATGTATATATATATATATATATATGTATATATATATATATATATATATATATATATGTATATATATATATGTATATATATATATATATATATATATATATATATATATATATATATATATATATATATATATATATATGTATATATATATATATATATATATATATGTATATATATATATATATATATATATATATATGTATATATATATATATTTATATATATATATATGTATATATATATATATGTATATATATATTTATATATATATATATATATATTTATATATAAAAAATAAGGACCAGCTTTGTAATCAAGTAGACATTAGGAAGTGAGTGTAAACTTTTCTCTTTTTTTCATAAAATAAAAATAATTTAAAAAAATTTAAATGCAAGTACATTTGCAATAACAATAATTTTAATTAACAAAATTAATGAACAAATACAAAAACAATAAATAACAATACATTGACAATAAAATAAAAAAAACAATGTAAGAAATACATTAAAATAGATTACTTTTTTGTTTTTAAAGTAAACATCTTCAAACCTTTAAAAAATACACTTTTCACTTTGTACCTCTTTCCCTCATGCTTTATGGGGACTATCAGAAAAAAATAAATGAATGTATTTAAAGGGCCTCATCATTTCTATTTTACTATTGGGGACCTTTATTTATATTTAACCCTTGTGGGGACCTGGATTTTGCTCCCCATAGTGTCATGGTGTGACTGTGTGAACATACCAATGTCCCCATAAAGATAGGAATACACGCCCGCACACACACATACACACTTTCATACACAAGAAGCAGAAGGAGAGCCAACTGTACACTAAATAAACCTGCTTGTCATAATAATGATGAGAGTCGACTCCATTATGTTCTTTTGAGTTTATTTCTCTGATTTACCGCAGTCAAAGCGACGCGTGCCTGGGACGGTCTCCAAGGTTGCTGTCAGGGGGAATTTAATGTCCTTGGCTTTAGCATCTTTCTGGGAGCCTGTCACATCGGCTCAGCGCTGACTGGCATACCAGCCGGGACCTCTGGCATTGTGAATATTAATAGAATATTGATACCGCCTAAACATTGTGGTGGGGTTCTCCCCCTCCATCCCTGTCTGCAGACCCCGTCCTTCTATCAATATATTACTTTACTTATCTTTTGTCAATCAGTTGTTCATGTTTTTCCAACACAAATACAGTGATACCTCTACTTACGAAATGAATTTGTTCCAGAAGTGTTTTCGTACCGTGAATTTTTCGTAAATAGTCAAATTTTACACGCGAAAGCTCTGATTCGTTCCAAGGCCCCAAATTTAAAAAAAATCAATGATATATTGAAAATATTTTTAAAAACTCTAAAATATAAGTAACACAAAAAATAACACATCCAAACCATGTGCAAAAATATGAATGTATATTCAATTAGAAGGTTTATTCAGCATAAAAAAACATGTTTTATTTTATTTTTACAGACTGTATTCCTTGTAAAGTAACGTACAGTGTTAGAACATGTAAAACAAATGTGAATATTACTAAATATTATTAAATCAAGATCTGATGGATAATTTTGAAGCGAACCATTACTTGTACTTTTCCCTGATGATAAACGTAGTTATCTTTTGGTTTCCAGTGTCACAGTGAAAACATACATTAACACTCTACAGTTATGGATGTGGCTCCGTGTTTGTTGTTTGTGTTCCCTGCTCCCGCCACAGCTACTGATCCATTCAAAGTTAATCATTCCAAACAGCATTACAATTAGTGCAGTTTGGAGTCAAACATCCATCTCCTGGTCTATCTATCACAGTTTTTTTTTCTCTATGTGGTAATATTCCCCAATTAAAGCATTATTGTAGCCTACTTCATCAAGGGCTAAAGTAATCAAGATTAATCTCAGTGAGCTGACACGCGCTGTTTGCTAAGGAACACACAGAACAATTGCTCTGGGCGAGCATCATTAGGAAATGCAATAAAATTAGGCAAACTGATTATATTTCAGAACTGGGGAGCA
>CM035802.1:36954770-36962270 GCA_020466265.1 Siphamia tubifer | reverse complement strand
ATCTCTATGCGTCAGCGTGTGTATTATGATAATATATCCAGTATTGATTAAGTTAGAACGTAATATGTCAGTGTTACAGAACTTAATTTTGCCACATGTCACCTTTGACCTCCACGGATCTCAAAAAATGTTGGTCATAGATGATAACACCAATTATTGGGAATTGTACAAATCTTTATTCCGCATCATTTGGTACCAATCTGAAACTTCTCTGACCCTCTGTTCTTGAGTTATTACTCATAATGTGATTTTGACTTGTAGTTAATTGTGACATTGACCTTTGACCTTTACTCAAATGGATCATTGCATCTGATGTGCATTAGCTATATGTATATGAACATGTACTGTAATTTCATGGTGATATCAACAGTATTCATTGAGTTATAACATGATACACACATATACAAGGTGACTATAATAACTTTGCTCAGCAGTAACAACGCTAGTGCATTGATCGCTATCGAGAGAAAGTAGTTCCAAGTAATTACGAGGTGTGAGTTTTTGTTCCGTGACGGTTTTCTTATGTAATTAAATCACTCCTTCAAACACATATTGTTTAGAGAAGAAACATGTTTTATTTTGTTGAACCCCGGAAACCTGCCGGGACTACTTTCACTTTGACCAAAATCGGACCAGAACTGGGCTCACAGGACACTGTCAGGGGTAAGTCAGTGTGGGTGCACCAGAGTAAACACACTGATGACAAACACATTCATCTGAAAAACACTGAACTATCCCTTTAATCAGTGATTTAATTTTGATGAAGCGGTATTTTAATTAATTAATAACACGTTTATTAACATATTTATGTATTTAATTCCAATTGTAATTACCTTATGATATTTTTAATTAAGTATTTAATGGTGTATTTATTTAATTTTCACACTTTTTGTCTTCCAATACTTTACAGTCATGGAGACTGGAATGAATAAATAAACAAAATGGAAAAGTTATGTGATTAAAATTCCAGTTAAGACCTGATCAGCAATCACCGCTGGAACTCCTCTATAAACTCCATCCTCTGTCCACAAATGTTACAACTTTTAACTTTTCTGCATCGAATGACTGTTTGTGAATATTCTATTCACTCATTTATTAGGGTCATTTTTACATTTGCAGGCCACATATGGATGAAAATTCACTAAATCAATACAATAACACACACATATGCCACAATGTGAAACTCATTGTTCTGAAAACATAATCAATATGCTCATAAAAAATCAGGATGACCTTTTGGTGCTCCATGACCCTCTTGCTTCTGATTAACCTTGTTCACATAGCGCCACTGACCTGTGCCTATAGAGTCTATGAATTATAAATGTACTTCATTATCATAGTCTAGTCGTTAAGGGATATCAGAAGTGTGTTTTTTTTTTTCCGTCCCAGCTGACATGATTTCCTCCCTCACTATTTTGCTGTGGTTATCGCATGCAATTCGTCCTCTTGCTGGTTCTCTCTCTCTCTCTCTCTATTTTCTTCATCCTTTTTTGCATATTTCCAGACCTCCGAGGATGGGGCGATAGGAAAAAAGGAGCGAAATAGTTAACAAACTCTCTCAAATGATTGATGGGCTAATTTCAAGCCCCTGAATAAAGCAGTTTCCTAAGTCTGTTGATTCTCCATTTATTAGGTAATAGAAACATTTATCAAAAAAGTCAAGTTTTTTTTTGCTTAAGCAATAATTGCATTTTTAAGCCCTCATTAGGTCTTCCATGCATACATAATCCAATTGAATAAATACAGTGTTGGGAGTGAAGAATTAATACCCCTCCTTATGATAAACTGAAAGTTAGAGTTTCTGCAGCTTGACTTTACATGGACTCGTAAACACACAAGACAACTCTCAGGTGTCGATGTATAAATGATGTTAGAAACTTTTTCAGCAGCTCCTGGCTGTAGTCAGAGCAGGATCGTACTGTATTCATACTGAAGGCCAACAACACTCTGCGTACTCACTTTGGCAAAATAGTATATATGTGCAACAATGCTGATAGTTATTATATTATTACACAATTAAAATGTTTTAACAGTGTTGTGTTGATACTGACATTGAAATAAACTGAAGCCAATACATGCATTTGTTTTTGTGTAGAATTAAAATGTGATATTGAGTCAAAACTAAACAGTGCATATGAGGACATTAGATATTTTTTCCTTGTACTGAAGGTCGGTGTTGGTTTCAGGGTAAAAAAAGTAAACAGGCTTTGTCAAAGTTTGTTTATATTGATGTTTACTGTATTTTTGAGGGGCGGCACGGTGGTGCAGTGGTTAGCACGGTGGTGCAGTGGTTAGCACGGTGGTGCAGTGGTTAGCACGGTGGTGCAGTGGTTAGCACTCGTGCCTCACAGCAAGAAGGACCCTGGTTCAAATCCCACACCAGACCTTTCTGTGTGGAGTTTGCATGTCGCCGGGCACTCCGGTTTCCTCCCACCATCCAAACACATGCACTGATAGGTTAATTGGTTAATCTAAAATTGCCCATAGGTGTGAATGTGAGAGTGATTGTTTGTGATGAACTGGTGTCTCATACAGGGTGTACCCCGCCTTCGCCCATTGTAGCTGGATTAGGCCCCCAGTGACCCCTGCAACCCTAGTGAGGATAAAGCGGGTTCAGATAATGAATGTATTTTTGAGTGTTTTTTTATTGAGCAGAGTGTTACCAGCGCTGTACAACTGACTCCACTATAGAATATAACTGAGGCTCACACCAACTTTGGCCGTTTTTGTAAGATGGCATATATGTACAATCTGGGTGCGATTTGCCATGTGTGGGGGGGGGGGGGTTGTCCTGTGGTCTATGAGTCTTTCTAATGGAGTGAACACAAAAGGCCTGAAAGAGGAACTTCACATGCAGCTGAAGTCCGGGCGGAGGCTGTAATGTTCGCAGCCACCTGCTCCCACTGGGGGGGTGAAGGGACAGGGCAGCGAACCGCCCCACCCTGACTCCCCCGGCTCGACCCCCGGTACTCCCCTCCGAACGTGGCCCGCCCGGTGATGGGTCTCATGCGCTCATAGAGAACCGAACCCGTACCCTGCCCTCACACGCTGGAAAATAACATGAGTTCAAAACTGTCCATTCATGAGCAAATGAAGCACATATACAGACCCACATGACCCCCCAAGAGGGAAATAGAAAAGGCCACATGAACTGAACCATCGGAAAAAACTGTTTATTTGAGCAACATTTATGTTAACATGGAGAGATTGTTGTAATCTGTGTGTGTGTGTGTGTGTGTGTGTCTGTCTGTGTGTGTGTGTGTGTGTGTGTGTGTGTGTGTGTGTGTGTGTGTGTGTGTGTGTCCAGAGACACGTCATGCTATAAGTCAATGAATACTTTAGATATCATCATGAAATAACATGGGTATATACATATAGTTAATGTGCATCAGATGCAATGATCCGTTTGAGTAAAGGTCAAAGGTCAAGATGTCATTTAGCCGAAAAGGTCAAAATCACAGTATTGGCTCTAATTCAAGAACTTCATAGAAACTTGAGTTTGTCACAAAATAGGAGCGAGTTTGGCGTTTTCTGAAAACTAGTTCATGTGAGAACGAGGGTCAGAACATCCAAAGCAAGCCTTTTTCTGTGACCCCCCCCCCCAGTTATTATTACACAATGAAAATGTTTTAACAGTGTTGTGTTGATACTGACATTGAAATAATATGAAGCCAATACATGCATTTGTTTCTGTGAACAACAGTGCACATGAGGACTTTGAAGTTTTAAATTTATGCTGAAGGTCGGTGTTGGTTTCTGGGTAAAAAGTAAACAGGCTTTCTAAAAGTTTCTGTTTATATTGATGTTTACTGCATTTTTTTTTGGGGGGGGGGGGTTATTTAATTTTTTCTATTGAGCAGAGTGTTACCAGGCCTTGTTATACAACTGACTCCACTACATAATAGAACTGAGGCTACTTTATCTCATACCAACCTACTGTAGCTTTAGCCTTTTGAGTATATAGCCACAATCAAAACAGCAGTCATGTCTTGTTACCTGGCAACGGTCCCACTAGCCAGTGAACACGCTTGTTCCAGCAGGGAGAGCCAGTTTTAATCACCTAGCAAAATTTCCAGCGCTGAAAACAGACAGGGCCTCAGCTTAATCTTGTTAGCACGATGAGGCCGTTTTCAGATATCATTGCTAATCAAATCATCCCAAAGGCTTTGAGCCCCGGGTTTTTTTTTGTTTTTTTTAGGTAGAAGATGTGGTAGTAGTCGTAGCGATGGTGGATACGTGTGTGAGGAGGGGGAGGTGGTGGATGTCTGAGTATGTTTGTAAGAATGTAACATGCTCTTACCTTCAATATGCACACATACATGCAGAGTGCAAACAGAAAAATATATTTAAAAAGCCTGTTCCTCTGGATTAACTGCACAGATAAACATCCATATGATGTTTGTTCTTATATATGTACACGCATATTCATTAGTGGAGCAACGGTATTTTCAATGCTAGGGCTACATGATGTTAGAAAAAAACTGACATTGTGGGTTTTTTTTTTTTTAATGCAATGACATTTTTATTAACCCTTGTAATATGAAAAAAACATTCAGGAGTAAATAACAGCTGTGAGGTTTCAACACAGGACGTAAGTTTCACTGCCATCCTTCTTGTCGCTGAAATAATTAAATAAAAAGAAGAATAAAAAATAAATAATAATAATAAAGATAATACAACATGAAAAAAAATATATACAAATTAATAAAAAAATAAATGAATACAATGAAAAATAAATAATTCCACATAACTGACGTTGCTTTTCTTTCTGGCACCGAGCCTTTGTTTTGGGTAATTATTCTCTTAGCTAATAAGTAAAGATTTTTTTACAAATAAGATAAAATGAAACATACAAATAACTAAACATAAATTTAATAAAGTACAAAAATAAATACAAACAAATAAAGAAAAAAACAAATAATTCCTATATAAATGATGTTGCTTTTCTGTCTGGCACCAACCCTTGGGGGATTTTTCTCTTGTTGGTTTTAGGTGATTTTCTCTTGTTGGTCACTCTTGTTACCATAGTGACTCAGTCCAAACTGCTCAGTGTGTGTCAGGTTGTTGATCTCATTCGTCTCCTACATTAACAGAACCTGTCATGTGACCAGGGCTCTACGCTAACTTTTTTTTCCAGGAGCACACGTGCCCCTAAGTTAAAAAATTTAGGAGCACACAAAAAAAAATAGGGGCACAAGTAGGTTTTAGTTTTAAATGTTTATTTATTTACAGTGCAGTACTTACGCACACATACCAACATTGTTGAATGACTGCTGTCATTTGTGTTAATTTAGAGCAGACCATAACATAACTTTGTATTATGGGATGCTTTGTCCTTTGATACATTTTAGAACGTTGTATTGGCTGCCTTGTTATTAGATCCATTTTAGAATGATTAACCCTTTAACTCCTGAGACTGAGACACAGTAAAAAATAAAATAAGATAAAATAAACAACACAATGAACAAAAAACAGTCAAAGTGATCAGTAAAATGAACAAAAATGAATAATAAACCAACAAAATAATATGTAACATGAACAAAGTAAGACACTAACAGAACACAATTAAAGAAAAATAATAAAATAAAAAAAACAGAAAAATAAACAAAATAAGCAACATCAACAGAAACTAATATATATTCACAAAATAAGAAATAACGTGGAAAAAAAGGCAAAAAACAAAAACCCACAAAACCCAAAATGAAGTAAAAAAAAAAATGAATAAATAACTAGTGTTGTAATTTGGTTCCAGTAGTTTTAGTTTGGGCTTTTTCTTTTTCTTAATCACTTGCTTTTCGACACCTGTACATCAGTTCCATGAACAAAATTCTCAGTAAAATAACAGTTAAAAAAACACTTGAATTTGTCTGAATTTTTAAACTAAACCATCCACTCAGAACGTGTCAGCGCTGACGCATCAGGAGTTAAAGGGTTAATCTTTCAATATGTGCCGTGTTCGTCTCTATGTGGAGCTGTTCACACACTTTTAATTCATTTCTAGTAGGTTTTCATTAACTCCTCAGGTCTGTGTGTCTTATTGTTGCTGCAACAAACACTCGCACATGTGCCACTGTTTTGTTTTCCTCGTTCGCATGATGAAATATTTGCTGCAAATGCGAGTGAAATGGGCGCACTGTAGAGCCCTGTCATGTGACTATCGTGAACACGTACATTGCGACGTCGACGCTGAAACAATAAGACGTTGTGCCGCTCTAATGCATATGCTGTTCTTTCTTATATATGTACAGTACATATTCATTATTATGGAACGCCATCTCTCCCAAACTCCTTCTTTGGTCATGAGCTCTCACTTCAGTTTGAAAGGCTCCTCCACATTTCCCAGAAGATAACCTGCATTTTTTTTTTTAATAGCCCAGAGCCACTCGCTAGCACCCAGAGAGACTCCCGAACCCAGGGCCCAGGAGAGTCAGCACAACAGAGAGAAAAGGAGAACAAAGCCAACCTGCAAAGTCTTAAAAAGTTAAAACATGTACTTTGATAGCCTCGGCCTACCTATTGCGGCGGCGCTGATCCCACCCCTGGGAGACTGACAGCACCGCAGAGAAAGAGGAAATACAGCAGAGAAGAAGAAGAAGAAGAAGAAGTGGGCCACGGTAACCCCAAAACTATTCTGCTTTTTCTTTTTTTTCCCCATATCTACACACACACACACACACGCACACGCACACGCACACACGCACACACGAGTTTGCAGAGGATGATTTTGCTGCTGGTTTTTGTGCATGGAATGTTTACGGTCATAACACCTGTATGGCAGTAATCCTGAAGTTGACCTTTTGTGGGGACATAATTTGACGACTTCCACGCGAGAGACGGCAACAAAAAAATAAAAAATTAAATAAATAAGATCACTAGCTGTGAATTAAAATAACGTCTCATTTTAGAACTAAGAGACATTTAAGGAATGTTTTTTTATTTCTTACGTCTGTTTTTTATTGTTCATCTATAACTGCATTATATATTTAATTATAGTTATCGTCACTAGACCCACATTTGCATCTAGATTGGTCTCATTTTTGTCATGTGATAAAGGTTCATTGATGACAATATTTAGTCACTATAAGGCGCACTGTCAATAAATGGTTTTATTTATTTTAGATTTATTCATATGTAGGTGAACTGGATTATAAAGAGCTTTAAGTGAAGTCAAAATTATTAGATAAGTGAAAATTCTGAGGAAAACAAGTGAAAATTTAGATAAAAAGGGAAAATTCTGAGAAATAGTCAAAATGATCAGATAAAAATTGAAAATGATCAGATAAAAAGTCAGAATGATCAGATAAAAAGTCAGAATGATCAGATAAAGTCTAAATTCCCAGTCACTAAGCACTGTAAATTAAAGCCTTATAGTCCAGAAAATACAGTAACCGTTTGTTTCCCAAATGTCATGTAATTTTAATTTCCCATTCATAAATTGGTATGGACATGTTAGAAACATCCACATATTGGTGTGGACATGTCCATAGTGTCCAGACGTCC
>CM035802.1:36932270-36949770 GCA_020466265.1 Siphamia tubifer | reverse complement strand
TAGTTAATTTGTTTTTAAAAAATGTATAATTATTTTTATTAAAAAATGTTTCTGTAAAACGTAAAACATCTGTACTTTATATATATATATATATATATATATATATATATATATATATATATATATATATATACTTTTTCTAACTAAACAAATGTGACAGTATGTAAAATAAGTCAAATCAGAAATTGTGACTGTATAAAAAAACTAGACTTTTTTAATCTCATAATGATTCATTTCCTATGTTATAATTATTACTTTTATCTCATAATTTTGACTTTTTAATCTTATTTCTATTCTTTTCCTCATATTTTTTACATTTTTTCTCATAATTTAGATTTTTTTTTTTGGGGGGGGGGGGTTTAAATCTCCTATTCATGACTTGATTGTTTCCTAAATGTTCTGTCCATACCCACTAACCTCAGTACCATGACCCAATAAAACACACTCACTTTTAAAGTCTTTATTTTTTAATCTTTCCTGTATTATTTCATCCATGACAAATAAAATACAGTTTTACTTTTTACTTTATTACAATTGAGAAATATTATTATTATTTTTTTTTACTTCAGTAAAGGAGTTGAATCAGTACTTGTACTTTTACCAGAGTATTTTTCCCATAAAAGTAGCTGTACTTCTACTTAAGTACTTTGACCACCTCTGGTAATTGTGTTTATCCATGTGTGTCTACATGTGTGGGGGGTTTAGGCTCATAAGACTGTAAATGTGTGTTTAGTGAGGACACACACACACACATTGAGGTTTATGCATATGTGTGTGTGTCCTCGTGGGGCCTACCTCTGCCTTTAGGTGCTATTGGTGCAGGTGTGTAGCCACCAGGCAGCAGTGATGGCTAGTTAGCCAACTGAGAGGTGAGAGGTTTAGTCTTAGAAGAGCTAGTTAGTGCTCGGCAGGATTAAGCTCTTTATATCAACAGCAGAATGACCCTTGATTCTTCTGCGCTCGCACATGTTTGTTAGGAAAAATTCCAAAATTGGTCCCTGTGTGGTCCACCTATTCCATTTTGTGTTATATTCAAGCTTTAGGCAACAATTTGGACAATGTACGGACAGAGTGGGGACATTTTTAGCAGCAATTATGAGGGTACTTTTTCCTTAGATTATTTACAACAAATTGATCAGTTTCCCCGTCTGGGTCTGTGTCTGTGTTCAAGTTGCAAATGAACTAAAAATGAACTATTCACACTGTTACGAGCTGTGGAATATTAACTGGTCACTACACTGGACAGTTTTCTACAGCTGGTCTCATGATTGGGACTTTTTTTATCTCCTAATTTTGACTTTATTTCGTAACTTTAATTGTTGACATCATGTTGACTGTCATAATTAGACATTTATTATCTCATACTTGACTTCTTATTTCATAATTTTGACTTTCTTTCTCTTAAATATACATAAAATATAAATATACTCATATTTATGGTTTTTCTCCTCAGTTAAGCTCATGATTATGGTTTTTGTTTTTTTACTTTTACACATTCATGAATTTTTAACTCATAATAATGACTTATATGTTAATTGTGACTTTATTTTTTCATTTTTTTAACCCAACCAAACACATTTTCTACACACTAAGTCACTGTCAAAGCTTTATTTTTGGATACTTTTGAAACTTTTATCCATTTATTTATTTTTATGATTTTTATGACAGTTGTGCTACAGTTGTTATGATCGTCAGAATCACTGGCTTTGAGTTTGTTCCAGTCTGAGTGGATCGACAACCTGTTACACCTGCTCTGGAAAACACTGACATTGTTTTTCAATCCCGCGATATGATAAAAATACTCCGGAGTAAATATAATGGTGATGTGGAGTCAAACAGATTAGTGGTCGACACAAAACATAGAACATTCAGTGTCATCCTTCTCGTAGCTGGAATAATGAAATGAATAAATACATTAAAATAACTAAATAAATTAAAAAAAAAAAAAATGAATGGAAAAAATAAAATAAATTCATAAAAACAAAGTAAAATAAATAAAAAATGAATGAATAAATAAAAAATATATTATAAATAAATAAAAATGAATAATCTAAATAAAGACAAAATTAATTAAATAAAAATATAAATAAATGAATACACATATACATTAAAATGACATAACAATACAGTAAAATAAATAAATAACTCAAATAAATGTAAAAAATTTATTAAAAAATAAAGAAAAAAAGAAATTGTTGAAATAAATATTAATTTAAAAAGAGAAAAATAAAAAAACTTTTTTTTTCTGTTGCAGACATACATTATGATGTCGAGGCTCAAACATATAGTGCAGCTGTAACGTGTTCCTACATGTACTGTATGTCTGATACTGTGTGTGTGTGTGTGTGTGTATTCTTTATGGGGGCATTGATATGTTTACACATTCACACCATGGGGACCTCTGACACTATGGGGCCCAAATTTCAGGTCCCCATAAGGGTTATATATAGATTAAGGTCCCCACTAGTAAAATAGAAATGTGGCCCTATATATATATATATATATATATATATATATATTTTTTTTTTTTTTTTTTTTTTTTTACAGAAGTCCCCATAAAGCATGAGGGAAACATGTACTTTTCAAAGGTTTGAAGATATGTTTAAATTTTTTTTTAAAGTATTTCATTTACGGGTTTTTTTTTTTATTTACATATATATTTGTTTATATTATTATTGTTTTATTTATTTTTAGTTATTTATATTTAATTTAATGTTCCATTTTTATCATTATTATTATCATTATTATTGTTATTATTATCATTCTTATAATTTTTTTGTGTTTACACTTACTACCCAATGGCTACTTGGTCCTCATGAGACATGGAAATGTGTGTGTGTGTGTGTGTGTGTGTGTGTGTGTGTGTGTGTGTTCCCTTGGGCGTGGGGTCTAAGCCTTCGTGGCCTTGTGCTCCTCATCAGACAGTGTTTCTGGGGGCATGGCTGTAGGGTGGGCCTCCACTGTGGGGACCCTGGGACCAATGGGGACAATCACTGCTGCCTCATCGCTGCCAGCAACAAACACACACACACACACACACACACAGATGAATAAAAAGGCCATGTAGTGTATTTGCTCCCTCACTTTGTCCTCCTTCGCCTCCTCTCGAACCCTTTTCTTCTAATCCTCCTTTTCCTCTTCTTCAGGTTTTTTCACCAGATATCACTTTACACAAGTGTGTTGTGAGTGTGTCTTATTATTTGTGTATTTTAATGGCATCATCTGTCAACACTTCCTCATCTGCTCGGTCACATGATCTGGTTGTGTCACAGTGCAGCAGGCTTCTTCCTGCTAACGGCTCAACCTTCCATTCCCAGACTTTTACAAACATAATAATCATCCATTTTTCACTCATGTTTTGACAAGAGGTGGTGGGATCATTTCATCATACGATCCTCCATGTTGCTGTTAGCGCTTTAAAAATGTAACTATAGGATTAAATAAAGAATGTTAGGCTTAAAAACAGGACATTATTAACATAATATATAATGACTGGAGGTGTGGTCAATTAAATGTAAACACTATTGATCCCAAACCACATGTTATATATAATATATGCCAGTAAAAATATATATTTACCCTTATTTGTACATAAAAAATATATGCATATAATATACAGAAAAATATATTGTGTCAATATATTACAATATAGTTAAAAATACATAAGGAATTGTTGCTTTTCATATATTGACACGTATATGACAATATATATACTAGTATATGTTAATATAGCCATATTTAGTAATATATATATGACTCTCCAGCATACAACCAGTCACTTGGGTCAAATTTTTAAAATTCATATTTTATATTTATCTTAAAGTTTATTAAAAATGTTTGTGTGACACTAATTCAACCAATCAGTCTGTTTTTCAACATCACCATAGCAACAAGGGCTTTAGTTTAGTGCAGAACACTTTGTTCTGAGGCCTCCCATTGGTTCAAATCTATAATTCTGTAGATTTCTATTTAAGGGTTGTCTAGAGAGAATCCACATCTTTCCAACGGTACCAAACATGACGGGGAAATACCTAACGCCAGCGCCAAGGAAAGTCGTGTTTGGAGTCGATTTGTCTTAGTTTTAGACTTAATTACTGTCAGAGTCAGTTGTGTTCAGGAGACATTTTACTGGGATTTTATGAATAAACTTTAAATTGGATAATGTTGACCCATATAATGTATTTAAGGCTAAAGTTAGAAAAACTGCTGTGACTGAACCACTGCTTTAATGATGGACGGACACACACACACACACATATATATATATATATATATATATATATATATATATAGTAAATTGTATGACTAATTGTTATTATATATTTAGTAATACACATCACAATATATGTGGAAATAAAAATATAGATGTAAAACTATCTGTAAAAATATAGATCAGCTTTTGTCTTCAGTGCAACAGTATATGTTTTATATTTGTCAATATAAAATCAAATCATATATTTCAGTATATTGGATCATATATGTAGTACTTTTCCATATATGAGAATATATTTTTGAATATAATGCATTATATTTGTCCATATATTTCTGTTCCACTCCAGTTGTGACAGCTCATATAATGCACTGCAATCATTTGACATATTTGGTTTCCACACAATTGTTTTTAGAGTCTGCGCTTCACTCATTCACATTATCACCTATCACGTTACAAAACACTTTTTCTTTTTTTTTTTTGGCACGATGTTACTTAAGCTCAGATTGTATCTTCTAACCTCCAGGCCTGTCAGTGACTGGCACCACTTCCTTCAGCAGAGTTAGAACATATATATATACCCTGCAGATGATCACAGTCCGTCATTGGCTCCTATTGTGGATTTGTGCAACAAATGTCACATGCATTGAATCTGATCCTTTTGTTATTAAGATGAAACTAGCCCCCGAAGTCTGTGCACATTGAGTAAACAAAGCTAATAGAAAATCATGCCGGCCTGATTAACCTGCCTTATTATGTTGTTTGCATAGAACATCATTAGCAACAACAGTCATTTCTCATGCCAGAGAGTATACGAACAACTGCCTGTAGATTATTTGGATACAAACAACAGTCCAGCCAGTACTGGGGATAAAATAAAATAAAATAAAAAATTGGCATATAGTTTGTGCCAACATTACTTTTAGTGCTTTGTTGTATTGTACTTCTAATATTCCAAATACATGTTTATTAAACATCGACTCATGAATGGAAAGAATTATTTTAAATATTCTTGACTTTAGCCCCAAATCATTATTTGTTTTAATGACGTTAAATTATGTTTTAAAAGAGTCATTCCATGGTTATTTCATTATGCATTTTAAAGCGAAAGCCTAAATATATATTTTTTACTATTACTACTTATGAAACTTATTGAAAAATACAAAGAAATATATGAAAAAATATATTCCTATATATGGAAAAGTAGTGCATATATTATCCAATATACTGCAATATATGATTTGATCATGTATTAATAAACATATATTACACTGAAGACAAAAGCTGCCTTATGTTTTTACACATAGTTTTATTGAAACTCAATTTATTTCCACATATATTATTAAGTAAATTACTAAATATATATTAACATATGTGCGATACCAGGACATATATTGTTATATATGTGTCAATATATGGAAAGTGACAATTCCTTATGTATTTTTAACTATATTGTAATATATTGACCCAATATATTTTTCTGTATATTATATTATATCATATATTTCTCTTCCATTCCAGGCAGTAATATATTGATCGTCAGTATATGGAAAAATAGTTGAGTTTAGTTTCACATAGTGATATTGGCGCTCATGTCATGACCTCATTTAATGATCCGGCTTCTCTTTTGTTTTGTTTTGGATGCAGCACTTGTTGTTACTCTTTGACTTTTCAAAGTGTTTCAAAAGTCGTGCAATTACAAAGCGTTGCTCTCTGACACATGACAGATTTGACTGCACTCATCAATTCGTCTTTATGCCGCGCCCCTGCCGCCGCCACAATGGATTCCAAATCTCAACCGGTGACTTCACCCAGATTAGATTACCTGTTCGCTTCCTTCAATAGGAAGAAAAGGAGATTTCACCTTTGACCTCTTGGCTTCTCTTGACAGGTGTCATGCACATCAACGCAGGGTAAAGTTCAACATGTCGCATAGTTCTGTGCGTCTCCTAAACCCAAGACAAGTGTTTCCTCTGAATACTAAGCTGGTTAAAAAGGCTGAGGTCCATGACGAGTCTGGGAAAATACTGACACTGCCATCGAGTACTTTATGGACGACTTTGGAAACTATTGTTTCAACTGAGATGGATGGAGAGAGAGGGAGAGAGAGAGAGAGGGAGAGAGAGAGAGAGAGAGAGAGAGAGAGGGAGATGACAAACTGTAAAAATTTGCAAAAAATAACAATAAAAAGCAAAAATGATGAAAATGGGCAAAATGATGACAAAATAAGCAAAGAAATTCTGAAAAAAAAATCCTGGATGGATGGACAGTTAACAAAATAAGCAAAAATGTCCCCCTCCCCTCAAAAAAGAGCAAAGAAATTCACCAAAAAAGAGGGAAAAACCCCTGTGTGGATAGATAGATGGATGGATAGTGAGATAATATATGCAAAAAACTAAAGTATTTAAAAAAAGAGCAAGAAAAGTATGAAAATGGGCAAAAGAGTAAAAAAAATGTTGGCAGGTAGATAGATGTATAGATTTATAGATAGGTGGATAGTGAGATAAAATATAAAAAATGGCAAAAAAAGGATGAGAATCTGCAACAAAATTAGCAAAAAAGAGCAAAAAAATGCACATGGGTAAAAATATTAATAAATGAATGGATATGTATATTTTTTTTAATTAAAAAATCATTGATGTATATATTTTAAGTATTAATTTTATTTGAGTATTTCGGCTACAAGAGGGATGACACTTAAACGTGTGTTCAGTGTCATCCACTAATTGTTTGAGTGTTAGCGTGGACAGCACACACTGTTATTTACTACTGAGGAGTTTTTATATCATAGGGTTTAAAAAAAAAACTAATGACAGTAACGTCCAGTTCTACTGCACATCACAAAACATCCCTCTGTGAATAAAACAGTCTCCTAATATTAATAACACTGCAGGACACGGCAGGAGTTCATCCATGGTGTGTGAGGAAGAGGAGGAGAGGAAGGTGGGTGGGGGGTGTGGGGGGGGGGGCAATGAGATGGAAAAAGTCAAAAGACAAAAGGGTGTGTGTCATGTGTCATAACGGCGACCGCTCATCTGCCTTTGACTGTTGGAAAAGAGACAGCAGAGAGAGAGAGAAAGAGATGGAGGGACGATCAAAAGGACTGTAGTGGTAATGATGAGGCCTCTGTCTGACTGGACGGACGGATGGACGGACGTTCGTTGTCTCCATCCAGTTTGTTCTCATCAGTGTCAATGCTCATCTGACACACACGCTGCATCAAGCACGAGATGGACGCCTTGGACATCCTGTCTGACCACACACACACACACACACACACACACACACACACACACACACACACACACACATATATATATATATATATATATGTGTGTGTGTGAAAAAATACTCAGTAAATGGTCAAACAGATTCATAGTCGACACAGAACATACATTTCAGTGTCATCTTTCTTGCAGCTGAAATAATTAAATAAATATTAATAATTACAAATAAATACAAAAAGACAAATAAATAATAATAATAATGATAATGGATTGAATTTATATAGAGCTTTGTTGGCCACTCAAAAAGATTCACATTAGAGACCCAAAAATAAATAAATTAATAATAACGAATAAACAATAAAAAAATTAATGAAAAATATTTTTTTTTAAAGTCAACAAAAATAAATAAAATAAATAAACAGTTGCAGGACTTGTGTTGTGACTGTTGTTCTCACGTCCATGTTGAATCAGTGCAACTGTTTGTTCCTTTAACTACTTTTATCCTGTGAATTCTGAAGCATGCTTTTATTTTTCTATACAGGACGGCAGTGAGTAACCAGATCCTTTTTGTGGAGATGACACAACACAGTATCATGAAACTCTCCTTTACCTGATCCTCGGATCTATGTCACTGCAGACTGACTCTGGAAACCCCCGTCACTGATCCTTAATGCTGTCATCAATACCTGCAGCCACATCCTGAACAAGTGTCACAGCTTTATTCTACTAGCTGTGATTCATTCATTTATTGTTTTTTCAAAATTAAACCAAAAATAAGACAATGAAACAATGAGTTCAGTTTTACTTTTTGTGTTTAAATGAATAATTGAAAAAACTGAAAATGGCCGTTTTCCCGTTTTATCCAATTTTGACCTGAAGCAAATTGAATAAACTGGAAATGAATGTTAACAACCAAAAGAACTGGACTGAAGATCATTATGGTCTGATATGGTCTGATATATGGTCATATCTTCAGGTCAAAGGTCATTTCCGGCTTACTCAACTAGCTTCAGGTCAAAATTAGATAAAATGGAAAATGGCTGTTATTAATTTTTTCAATTATTCATTTAAACACAAAAAGTAAAACTGAAAAAAATGCATTATCTGATGTTTCATTTTGATTTTGGAAACAAATAATAAAGAAACGACTTGTTTCAGTTTTATAACAGACCAACAGAAGTCATAATTGTTCTGTATGTAGAACCTGAATTTTTTGGCGGGCTGGATTTGGCCCCCGGGCCTTATGTTTGACACGTGCGCTGTAGAGAGTTGAATATTTAACACCAACTCTTTGACATATTTGACTCTTTTGGAGTTCTAAGAACTTTGTGCAGTGTGATTTCAACTCTTGATGTTAATTTATTAATTTATTTTTTGCTTAACTCATCGAAATTTGCAGTGTATCAACCCGACCTGCTTAGTCTCAGCCTGTTTCACTGGAACAGCCTTTCAACAGCAGATTTTCCAGTTGTGATAGACACAGTCAATGGAGCATGCTCCAATAATGAAGTGCTGTTTAGCATTAGCCATTCATAGCTTCAAGTGGAAAGCATAATATCCCACGGGTCGCTTTCACTCTTAAACCACATTAATGGCACTTTCATTTAACCCCTTAATATATGTTAATCCATGGATGTCAATGGGTTCTGTTAACAACTGAACACACAGACAAAAGACGGCTTGAAAGACGGCCCTGATATTTGATTTAATAAGAGAGCCCTCCTTAAAACAAAGGCCCATTGTTTGGTTCTTAGATGTGTCAGCTATGTATGGACTGGGGGGGGGGGTTAGATGTGTGGAGCTTTTTAGTGTCTGTGAGTTTGGAAGTTTTTAATACACCCTCTCACTGGTCCACCCAGGCCGTCTGTTGGCCTGGCTGTTCCTGGCTGAGTTACCAGTTTGGAAAACTGTGCCTGAAAACAGCCAGAAGAAGGGTTTAAAAAAAAACACAAAAAAAAGAGTGGGGAGAGGGGAAAGTGATGAATATTTAGGGCCTATTGAAATGAAAATCCTTACAGCCCCTAGAGACCGAGGCTTAGAAGTCATCGCCGAAGGGAACTCCATCTGCTGGTACCTTGAAATTCTATCTATCTATCTATCTATCTATCTATCTATCTATCTATCTACCTATCTATCTATCTATCTATCTATCTATCTATCTATCTATCTATCTATCTATCTATCTATCTATCTATCTATCTATCTATCTATCTATCTATCTATCTATCTATCTATCTATCTATCTATCTATCTATCTATCTATCTATCTATCTATCTATCTATCTATCTATCTATCTATCTATCTATCTATCTATCTATCTATCTATCTATCTATCTATCTATCTATCTATCTATCTATCTATCTATCTATCTATCTATCTATCTATCTATCTATCTATCTATCTATCTATCTATCTATCTATCTATCTATCTATCTATCTATCTATCTATCTATCTATCTATCTATCTATCTATCTATCTATCTATCTATCTATCTATCTATCTATCTATCTATCTATCTATCTATCTATCTATCTATCTATCTATCTATCTATCTATCTATCTATCTATCTATCTGATGTTAAAGGACACTCTGATGGACATGTCACAGAAGTTTTATATATTATAATAATAGGACAGAAGTGTGACGTATTATAATCATTTGGCTTACACCATTGGACAGAACATTCAATATAAGCTTTTACCTCGTACCAAACACTTGGGTGTTTACCCACGGAACGGAGATCGTTTTGTTCGGCGAAAAGAGGTGGAAGTCGTCTTTGTCTTTGCTCAGCAATACCTGAACTTTTGTCGCCGCTTAAATAATTGACTCAATAAACACCTTTATTGATTGGATTTCAATGTAATGACCACAGGAAGTGAACATAGAGGTGTTAAGGTACCGTTTTTTGATAAGGTGTAAACACTAATAACAAATAACCTTCCAGCCTAAATTTGGCTGTAGCTCTGAACGGCTCAGTGCGACTTATGCCTGGTTTCGTTGTGGCGGGTCACATAATATTAATATTAATATTTTAACCACGGTTTCGACGTCAACCCGTTAGAAGTGATCTGTACGAAAAACGCATCCATCAGACGGTGATGAAATGAAAACTGCTGCTATAAAAGGCTTTAGATTTAAGTGTGTATTCTAAGTAAACACCTGCGATAATACTTGTCTTCTCCTTAAAGTGTGGAGGTGTTTTCAAGAGCAGCGCGGTTGCTTTGGACTGATATCATTGTTTTCTCCTTTTTCCTAAAATCTTGGCGCATTTGGGGACTCGACAGACATGATGCATAGGCCTGGGATTGAGTTGTAAAGGATATATGTTTGCTTTGAAAAGCAAATGGATGGGAATGTGGATATAGGAAAAGGACACACAGCACAGTCACATTGTGCAGCTTAGTACTTGTTTGAATGCCAACTGAACAGGTTCTGCAGTTTCCATCCAGATGCTTTTGAGTTTCCTTGGCACCAAAGTATCAATGTATCACATCAAAACAATAATAGCCTGCATCCTTTCGAAGTTGGTTTATTTTTTTTTTTTTGCTTTTTCTTCGCTGGCACTACTCAACATTTTTTGCTTTCTAAGATCTTGTTACAACCCTAGTTTTAGTCAATCCACCATCTTTAGGAAGGTATTAGGACAGGCTTAAAACAAACAAACAAAACAACTTCTTTTTTATATATAATCGATGCTGAAAACAGATTAAAATGTCTTTTTCTGCAGCGCATGTGCATAAAACCTCATCATGTTGACTCTTTTTGTCATAAATATACATTTCTTTTCTCATATTGGACTTTTTACTTCATAATTTTGACTTTTTATCATAAATATGATAAAATACTTCTATACTAAAATACTTCTTTTGAAGTAGTTTTTTTTTGTTTTGCATTTTCTTCGCTGGCACTACTCAACACTTCTTTTCTAAGATCTTGTTACAACCCTAGTTTTAGTCAATCCACCATCTTTAGGAAGGTATTAGGACAGGCTTAAAACAAACAAACAAAACAACTTCAACTTCTTTCTATATATAATCAATGATGAAAAAGAAGTGCATCAGTGAAAACAGATTAAAATGGCTTTTCCTGCATCACATGTGCATAAAACAAAAATATAAGATGTATGTGAATGGTTGTTTTTTTTTAACTAGAAGTTAAAAAAATAAATAAATGAGCTTTTCTTCATCGTTACAGAGGATGATATATAAAGGTAAAGGTCTTTATTAAATATGTCCTCTCCATTTAACCCATCCTCCATGCTGTTGGGGCACCTGTAAGGAGCAGTGGGCACCCATGGGTGGCGCCTGGGGACACCTCTCCAGACGTGGAGCCAGGCTCATGGTCAGAACCACCTGCAGGAGGATTTTTGGGTGATGGGGGAAACCAGAGCACCCGGAGGAAACCCATCCAGACACGGTGAGAGAAACATGCAAACTGTGATGCAGGAGCGCTAACCGCTAACGGCTAACCGTGCTGCCTCCTCGTATAGAGATACTTTTTCAGAGAAATCTCAAATGTTGAATATCACTGATGTGCATCGTACAGATGGACACACCCCCTGACCAGGTCAATAATTCATTTTTAAAGTTCTATCTGGAACCTTCTTCATGGGTGGAATTCAGAAATGTTACTCTTGGGCCTCTCTACTGCCCCCATAATTCCCTGTGGTATTTCTCTATTTCACTCCGAGCTCACTGGGTGGCTAAACTCTTGACAAACGGACAAACTGACGGGTGAAACTACCTCCGGAACCGGATGAAAACGTAATTAATGGAGGATATAAATTAGTCTTAACACAGCAGCAGGGATTAAAACAGTGATTCTGTCACTGACAAACATGTTCTATTCCAGCAGGCGCAGCGATTAGACACAGTGAGCAGTGTTTACCAGCAGCATCCACACCAAAAACTACAAAAAAAACCCCTTCAGACTTTTTTTTCCAAGTAAGTAATCTGTAAATTAGGGCGTGGAAACACGCTCTAATGATGCCCAGCAAAACATTTGACATCCATGCCTGTCATGTTTTAGAAATGGCCTTCAGACCTGACTTTGTTGCATTATACATCAAATCTTACCCTACATTTTGCAAACCAGGGGCAAATATTTTCAA
The DNA here is from genome assembly GCA_020466265.1 of Siphamia tubifer. Classification (NCBI taxonomy): domain Eukaryota; kingdom Metazoa; phylum Chordata; class Actinopteri; order Kurtiformes; family Apogonidae; genus Siphamia; species Siphamia tubifer. Next base: position 36,937,219 of record CM035802.1, on the reverse strand, counting down.
TTGTGGGTGGGTTGGGGGTGGGGGGGGGTGGTTTCTATACTCTGGTAATTCGATAGCACAGCAGTTGAGTTATCACTGGAGCGGCCGTAAGCTCCGGAGCAATTCATAATTGTGTTCTCTCATCTCATATTGCAGAAGCTAAAGTTTAGACTTTATTATTTATTTTCTCTGTGGCACAAACACACACACATCACAATCACATGCACACACACACACATCACAATCACATGCACACACAAACACACACATCACACACATCACACATTATAACATATACGGCTCATCCCAGCACTTTTTTTTTGATGATACATTAAATGGTGTAAAGTTGCATCTTGCTGTGTGTGTGTGTGTGTATATTCCTATCTTTATGGGGACATTGATATGTTTACACAGTCACGCTCATGGGGACCTTCGACACAATTGGGACTAAAATTCAGATCCCCACTTGGGTTGAATATAAATACAGGTCCCCACTAGTAAAATAGAAATGATGTGGCTCTATATAAATACATGGATTTTTTTTTTTTTTTCGTAAGTCTGGAAAGAAACAATTATTTCTTTTATTTATTTAATTTTTTATTTCATTTTAAGTCTGTTTATTTTAATTAGTTTTATATTTTTCATATTTTTTTTATTCATTAATTAATTTTTAATGTCATTTAATTTAAAATTTTTATAGTATTTTATTTTAGATATTTGTTTTATTATTTTTCATTTATTCATTTTCATTCATTTTCATGTATTTTTTCATTAAATACAATTTTTTTTAATTTTTTATGTATTTTTGTATTTTCATTTAAAATATTTATTTTATTGATTAATTTTCATTTATTTATTTATTTTAATAAAAAAATTTTCCATTCATTTTATTTATTCATTTTAATGTAATTATATATTTAAAATATTATAAATTTTTTGTAAGTTTATTTTATTTTATTTATTTATTTAAAGATGTGTTTACACTCACTACCCAATGGCTTCTTGATTCCAAACTTGGTCCTCATGAGACATGGAAACAAGTATGTGTGTGTGTGTATGTGTGTGTGTGTGTGTGTGTGTTAGTGTGTGTTAGGAAAAGGGTCCCTCCACCTGTGCTGGTTGGGAGTTAATCCGGTTAGGTTCCAGTTTGGTCTCCGTGTGGTTGAAGCTCCTCACTGCCCTGCGGGGACCTGAGGCGCCTCTCTCGCCCAACGCCTCGGCTTAAGCGTGGCGCGGTAAGGAGATGAGGCCGGCTCGGCCCTCGTTACAGAAATTAGATGGATCAGGGAGTAAACATAACCAGCTTTTTATATGATCCTCGGCTCAGAGCAGACAGAGAGAGCAGGAGATGGAGGGGAGGAAGAAAAGGCGAGATTCCTCCTCTAATGACTTCATGGGTCACTGGTCCTGCAGGCAGATGTCAAAACCCAACACTTTCTGATGTGAGGAGAGAGGGGGGGGGGGGGGGGGAGAGGGGAGGGGGAAAGAGAGAGAGAGGGGGTAGAGGGAGAGAGAGAGAGGGAGGAGGAGAGAAAGAGAGGGGAGGGGGAAAGAGAGAGAGGGAGAGAGAGAGAGGAGGGGGAAAGAGAGAGAGAGAGGAGGTGGAGAGAGAGAGAGGGGAGGGGGAAAGAGAGAGAGAGGGGGGAGAGGGAGAGGGAGAGAGAGAGGAGGGGGAGAGAGAGAGAGAGAGAGGAGGGGGAGGGAGAGAGGGAGGAGGAGAGAGAGAGGGGAGGGGGAGAGAGAGAGAGGGAGGAGGAAAGGAGGAGGAGAGAGGAAAGTAAAGTACATAAACCTAAGAAATAAATGTAAGTACACATAATGCAGTACTTTTACTTCAGTATTTCCAGATGGTAGTATGACAGTAGGGTGGGAAGCACCAGGACATATTGGGGGTGGGGGCTGTAACACATTGTAGATGGTGATGACACAGATTGGTTGTGGAGTGCAGGTGACCTGGGATGACCTTTGTCTGACAGAGGGGGCGCAGACCCCCCCCCCCCCCCCCCTGGCATTATAACACAGTACTGACACTGTCATCACTGTTACTGTACCCTCTTTAGTACCAGAGTTCACATTATAGTAACACTTTTAATCTTTACTCTTTGATGCATTAATTATTAGAACCTCAGTCAAAACGTGTTTCTGTTTCTGTTTGTCTTTAGGCTTAAAAAATAATGTATTAATGAACCTATTTTTAATAGAGTTACAAAAGTGTCCCCTCAACTGGAAAACATGTGTTTAAACTTTAAACCAAAGAAACATGGATTTAAAAATATCACAACACTATGACATGGAAATACATCTGTGACACTGTTTATATGCACCAGTATTTATTTATTTGTTTTACATCTTTATTATTTATATTTTTTATTCATATATATTTTAATTTGTATTATTCATTTTATTTGTATTTATATTTCATTAAAAATATTATTATTATTATTATTGTTATTATTATTATTATTGTTAAAAGACTGCAGTGGGTGCACCTTGGAGGCTGGCAGTCGAACCTTCAACCCCGTAACAAAGACTCAACCCCATAACAGTGTTTTTTGGTTACAGGGTTGAGGGTTGAATGTTTCAGTGAATGGAATGTGGTTCAACTCCCACAAAAATCAAAAGCAGTGCATTTGGTTAAATTCTTGACCCTGACCCACATGATTAAACCTCAGGGTGCTGTGGGTTCTACAGGTAACAGTTATTAAGTCCTGAGGATTTTAATTTATTTATTTTTAACAGTTTTAAAGAAGGATTTGTCCATTTATTCTAATGAAATGATTAAAATAGTAAAAAAAAAAACCTCACAGTTTAGGCTATATAATAATATTTTATATTGATGTATGTGTGTTTTATAGTTTAAAAATGGACTGTATATAAATATTCATACTGTCATCAGGACACTTCCACACAGTAAACTTTCAGTTCTTACTAATGGTACATTTTTCAGCAGGTTCGTGCTGTTATTCTACCTGCTGCATTTACAGGAAATTGTGTCAGAAACGTGAAAAATAAACCTTATTTTTTTTACCAAAATAGATGCTATTTTTATAGTGTTCTTCATGAATATAAATCTCCAGTTCCTGTGGAGAATACGTTATCGCTGACATCGTCAGCGTGTTTTCCTATTGGCTGAAAATCCACTGGTGTGTAAAACCATTTATGTCACATTATTGTAAAGTAACTGAATGTTTGTCTGTAAAGTTTAGCTTCTACATTAACCAGTGACTAACCAGACAAACTACTAAAAAACTATAAAACATAACCGATTATAAACTAATCAGATCCAATATGTTGTTCCATAACTGACTAATGCATCCGTCCACTATGTTTTTAATTCACTTTCTCACATCACTTCTTTTACATAGGTCCACGGTTCTCAAACTGGGGTCCGCGGACCCCTAGGGGGACGTGGCGCATGTCCAGGGGGTACGCGAAATTATTCACGGGTTTGTTTTTTTTTGTTTTTTTGCCGTTTTATTTTGAAATGCGGAAGTTTTATTTTGTAGCGAGCGGGCGGAAGTAACAGCGCTGTTTGACGCCAGCTTGAATAAATTGAGACGGAGCGAGTCACAGGCTATTTTTAGCCACCCTGCAGTGAACATGGATCGATTTTTGTGTCCGCCAAGTTCCTCAAGAAGTGGTAAAAGAAATGACAATGAAAATGACAATGACAAAAACAAACGCCCTAACCCTAAAAAGAGAAAGTACATTGATAGTTATATTGAGTTTGACAAGATCATCCCTCTCATTAAGTCTCTGTCTGTCTGTCTGTCTGTCTGTCTGTCTGTCTGTCTGTCACACACGGTTTTGTGTGTCTTTTGTTCCGTTTATTATTTTAAAATTATTTAAAATTGTTGTTTCTGAAGTGTTCATTTATATTATAATACCTGAAAATGTGGCTGGTTTGCACAAAAGCACTATTAAAAAAGGTTATCATTGTTTCATAATAATCATTGTTGAAGTGGTTTTTTATCATTTTCAGTATCGCGAGGATGAGGGGGGACATGGAAAAATTTCACCCCTCCAAGGGGGACCTGGGCCAAAAAAGTTTGAGAACCCCTGACATAGGTAATATATAGACAATATGGCCGCCGTTGAGTATTAAAAGTGGACATAACTCCACAGTATAAAATAGTGATGTTTGAGGGAGTCAGTACCCAAAGACAGGATGGTTAATACTGATGCATGTGACCCAACATGTGTATTGTCTCCTGTTCTTAATTGTTGCTGCATATGACATCAGGATTTTAAATAATAGTTGATTTTTATTGGTTAAAAACAGGATGTTAGGTGACAATGTGATTGGTGATTTATTAAAAACAGGATTTTCTTTAAGGGTTGTTTATAAATGACGTAGCGTTAAGCTAAAGGAGGCCACCACTGCTAAAAAAAATAAATAAAAAATGTCAGGAACACAAGCCGAACCACCACTTAAAAAATTCTGTCCCTGTCCGACAAGAAGACACGGTAGAAGCTGCTGGTTCGTATCGCATAAACATAAACAGTCATGTTGTCTCACCGTATCTCCTCAAATTGCCATCATGTGGGCACAAGGTGTTCTGCTTGTTCCCGTCCCGCTGTGATCCAAGAACAGTTTATGAAGCAGGAGTGTGTGTGTGTGTGTGTGTGTGTGTGTGTGTGTGTGTGTGTGTGTGTGTGTGTGTGTGTGTGTGTGTCCATGACAGCTTCAGGCCAAAGACACTGGCCAGACCAAGGCCACTCTAACCCAATTGGATCATCAATTACTACTGATTAGACTCAAAGTAGCATCTGTCCCAGGAAGCATTTAACCAATATATTGTCCATAGTGACATACGGCAGCAGAATTAACTGTCATATGTCAGTGCGGTTTAATACAGTTATTGGATTTTTGACATGTTCAAAAGCTCATGGTTTGGATAATGGAATGGTCCACACAGTCCAACAGGGCACCTGGATCCTGCACCCAGTCTGGTTTCTATTCAGGGGTG
>CM035802.1:36914770-36927270 GCA_020466265.1 Siphamia tubifer | reverse complement strand
CTGAAATGGGTCAGGGGCCAGTTTCTCGTTGTTCCCCAGACAACTAAGTTTTCTTGAGAGTCGGACTCACAATACGGATAAATTTCTCAAATTTCAGCGACAGCCATGAGAACAAACCCTGATGTAGAGTATTAATGGTTCAGTAGGGATGCACACGGTAATATAAACCCTTCTGTGCTGCAGCGGAGAGAGAGAAAAAAAAGAGAAGCGCTGGTAGTTTTGTCTTCTGTGTTAATGGCAGTGGGTGACATAACACAACTGTTGATTTATAAGCTGTTGGAAATACCATCGCTGGGGGGGCTGTGCCCACAGAGCAGGAGGGAGGGTCACTGACAGTGACGACAGGAGGAGGGTGAGACTGGTCTGTCTGTCTGTCTATCTGTCTGTGTGTGTGTGTGTGTGTGTCTGTCTGTGTATCTGTCTGTGTGTCTATCTGTCTGTGTGTGTGTCTATCTGTCTGTGTGTGTGTGTGTGTCTGTCTGTCTATCTGTGTATCTGTCTGTGTGTCTATCTGTCTGTGTGTGTGTCTATCTGTCTGTGTCTGTGTCTATGTGTCTGTGTGTGTGTGTGTCTGTCTGTCTGTCTATGTGTCTGTCTGTCTGTGTGTCTGTCTGTCTGTGTGTCTGTCTGTCTGTGTATCTGTCTGTGTGTCTATCTGTGTGTGTGTGTGTGTCTATCTGTCTGTGTGTGTATCTGTCTGTCTGTGTATCTGTCTGTCTGTGTCTGTGTCTATGTGTCTGTGTGTGTGTCTGTCTCTCTGTCTGTCTATGTGTCTGTCTGTCTGTGTGTCTGTCTGTCTGTGTGTCTGTCTGTCTGTGTATCTGTCTGTCTGTCTATCTGTCGGTGTGTCTATCTGTTGGTGTGTCTATCTGTTGGTGTGTCTGTCTGTCTGTGTGTCTGTGTCTGTCTATGTGTCTGTCTCTGTATCTGTCTGTCTGTCTGTGTATCTGTCTATGTATCTGTCTGTCTGTCTGTGTGTCTGTCTGTGTGTCTATCTGTCTGTGTATCTGTCTGTCTGTCTGTGTGTCTGTTTGTGTATCTGTCTGTCTATCTGTCTATGTGTCTGTCTGTCTGTCTGTCTGTCTATGTGTCTGTCTGTCTATGGGCCCTCTTCATCTTTTGTTCTGTCTCGTGTGTTTCGTACGATCTTCTCCACGTCCCTCATCGTTTCTCTTCCATGCACATATCTCCCATCTTTCTTTGATCCCAGGTGGTGGTGGGGGGGGGTCACTCCACTGCACTTTTACACCACTCACACTGTTAAAGTACTTAGTGCCCATTAAGTTCAAACTGAGAACTTTTACATCAAGTGTAAATTAATAAAAAAAAAAATCATCACAGAAGTTAAAGATGTTTATTTAAAAGTCTGAAGGAACCAGTAAAAATAAACTTTATATAAATATATTCAATTAAATGTTATTCATAGAGCCACAAAACACAACATCATCCCACAGACTTTACAGAACAATCTACCACAGAAACAGATGACGTCTCAAACACCCCTGTCCTTAAACCCTCGTTCTCAGCAGAAAAATCTGAAATATTGAGGAGAACCACAGTGAAGGACAGATCTACTCCTATGGACAGACAGACGATAGAAGAACGTCCATTTGTAGATGAAAGGGAGGAGGTCTGGGGTCAGAGGTCAGCACAGGACACAGGTGAGTCACTGCAGATCCTGTTGTGTGTGTATATACTATATATATATATATATATATATATATATATATATATATATATATATATATAAACAGCTGTGTGTCTGAGGCAAACAATGAAACAAATTTGTGGTATGTTTCAGTGTCATCCTTCTTGTAGCCGAAATAAATAAATATATATTAAAAATGTTAATAAAGAAAGCAAATAAATAAAAATAGAAATAAATTAATAAAAAAATAAATACATAAAATATATTTGTAAAAAAAAAATAAGAATGAATGAAGAAAAAGACAAAGAAAAAATAAAATAGATTAAAAATATAAATGTAATTAATTAATTTAAAAAAAGACAAATAAATACAAAAAGATTAAATTAAATAAAATTAAATTAAATAAAATGAAAACTTATACAAATCAAATCAAATCAAACTAATTACACGACCTGTCATGTGACCACTGCACACGCTGCTCAAACACTAATAGGACAGATAATTTTCCTGTCATTTAACTGGGGTCATGTCAGTGCACTCACCAGTTCAAACTAGGTGAGGGGGCGTAGGTTAAGGTCAAGAGCTAAAGGTGTGTGTGCAGGTATGAGTGAAATGTGTGTGAAGACACACACACCTGTTTAGCCTCTAGGATTAAAACTAAATGGACACAAGCTGCAGTCCATGTGTGTGTTTAAGGATTGGTTTTGGTTGACTTTCCTCTGTGCACAGGTGTGCATTTATATTTATACAAAACAAAAGAAAAAACCTGCGGTAAAAACATAGACGGGGAATTTTTAAATGGTGACACTTGAGAAGATGCACTACACTGAAAAAAAAAAAACAACCTTGAATCAACTTCAAAATTCTTCTTCAATTTGGACTTTTTATATCATCATTTTGGCTTTTTATATCATTTTGACTTTTTATGTCATCATTTGGACTTTTTATCTCAGAATTTTGGCTTTTTATATCATAATTTAGACTTTTTATGTCATAATTTGGACTTTTAATATCATCATTTAGACTTTTTTTTATCATTTTGACTTTTTATGTCATCATTTGGACTTTTTATCTCATAATTTTGGCTTTTTATATCATAATTTAGACTTTTTTTATCATCATTTTGACTTTTTATGTCATAATTTTGACTTTTTATATCATCATTTTCACTTTTTATATCATAATTTTGGCTTTTTATATCATAATTTTCACTTTTTCTATCATCATTTTGGCTTTTTATCTCATAATTTGGACTTTTTATCTAAAAAAATATCCATTTGAGTGAACCAAATTGAATTACATAGGTTCATTTTAATTTAATTTAATTTGATTCACTCAACTAGATGTTTTAAGTGTGACCTATTGAAGAAGAATTTTTAAGTTGATTCAATGTGTAACTTTTTGCAGTGTATGAGAGGCAGATGTGTGTACCAGCTAAAGACAAAAGCCCAGGTGGGGTCATCCATTGTGATGCACATAAGTGGGCATATATACAATACCTGTTTGTAAGCATGTTCACGTTACCAAAGACATTTCACAGACCAACTGTTGTAACGTGATCAGTGGAAACATAGCGGGGACACAATAATAAAGGACAAGCAGGTTTGACTGGGTGGGAACTAAAGTGGCATCAGTGCTCAGTCGGGGAATTCCTAAATGAAAACAAATCCCTTCACTGTCAATCCAGCCCCAGTGTTTGTGTGTTTAGGTATGTTTGAAGAATGTTGCCACTGTACACTGGTATTGTTGACAGGGAAACTGGAAGCTGCATTAAACAACATGGGGACATTAGTGAAGGAAAACAGATGGTTTCAGTACAAATATGTAGCACCTCCAAATGATACTGTTGTTTTTCTTCTTAGATTTCATCACTAAGCAGAGGTGGTCAAAGTACTCACATGATGTACTTAAGTAGAAGTATAGTTACAACTGAAAAAAGGAAAACTTTGAATCAACTTGAAAATTCTTCTTCAATAAGTCACATATAAAATCTGTAGTTGAGTGAATGAAATTAAAATAAAATATAATTACCCTATGCAATTCAGTTTGGTTCACTCAAGGAGAATTTATCATGTCTGACTGTAAAAAAGTACAAAAATTACGAGATAAAAAGTCAAAATCATGAGATAAAAAATGTAAATCAAGAAATAAAACATCAAAATCATGAGATAAAAGTCAGTTTTAAGTTGATTCAATGTTTTACTTTTTTCAGTGTACTTGTGTGGAAAAAAATACTGTGGTAAAAGTAGAAGCTTTACTGAAGTAAAAGTAAAAAATTACAACTTTTCAATTATAACTAGAAAAGCAATGAGAGCGCAGACCTCCACCAAGATATAGACCCCCCCCCATCACCACCACAATCTAATCATTTCCAGATCTCTCCATCACCAACCTACCCTGAAAACTGCATCAAAATCTGAGTTATCTTGAACACAGACAAACGGACAAACAGATAAACAGACAAACGGACAACAGACAACAGACAAACAAATAAACAGACAGACAACAGACAAACAAATAAACAGACAAACAGATAAACAGACAAACAGATAATGTTGATTTTTACCTCATAATTATAACTTTTTATCTTATAATTTGGACTTTTTACCTCATAATTATAACTTTTTATCTTATAATTTGGACTTTTTACCTCATAATTATAACTTTTGGTCTTCCTTTAGTGCACCTTACAGTTCAGTCTGCCTTACATTTGAAAATATAAACTATTCATGGACAGTGCGCCTTATAGTGCAGAAAATACGGTATATTGTCTTCCACTGTTTCCATAAAAGCCAACAAACAGATATTGTTAGGATAATTTTGGATTGTAGTCATGATGCAGTGGTTTTTGGTGAGGAAACACACGTTTATTTTGTACCAACAGTTGTAGTTTAAAGTATGAACCAGTAGAAAGTGTGACTCATTACTGTGGTTAAATATCTGACCCCAGATCAGCCTTTATTTTACTGTCTGTGGAAAACACCCCTGCTGCCAAACTACACTAACACTAATACACCTTAATACCACTATTTACCAAGTACTTCATTACTGTACTTAGGTATCTACTGTACTTAGGTATCTGTACTTTACTTGAGTATTTGATTATGGAAACTTTTTACTTTTATTCATTGTTCATAAATATATGTACTTTATACTCTTTACATTTATATAAATATATGTACTTTATACTCTTTACATTTATATAAATATATGTACTTTATACTCTTTACATTTATATAAATATATGTACTTTATACTCTTTACATTTATATAAATATATGTACTTTATACTCTTTACATTTATATAAATATATGTACTTTATACTCTTTATATTTATATAAATATATGTACTTTATACTCTTTACATTTATATAAATATCTGTACTTTATACTCTTTACATTTATATAAATATATGTACTTTATACTCTTTACATTTATATAAATATATGTACTTTATACTCTTTACATTTATATAAATATATGTACTTTATACTCTTTATATTTATATAAATATATGTACTTTATACTCTTTACATTTATATAAATATCTGTACTTTATACTCTTTACATACTTTTTACTTTATGAAATAAGTTGTACTATTTTACTTCAGTAAAGCAGTTGAATCAGTACTTGTACTTTGACCAGAGTATTTTTAGTCGTACTTCTACTGCTGTTAAAGCAGTTCCAGTTGATTGCGACATCTTATGGTTTGTGTGTGTGTGTGTGTGTGTGTGTGTTGAGTCACTTCTTTTTGGGGAGGGTCTAGTTTCAGTCAGATTAGTAGTCGCCTCATGGACGTCTGTTTTCCCAGCGATTAACCTTTGACCTTTCCGACTTAATGAAACCTACGTGATCTCACCTGATTAATATTAATTTACACTATTACATGTGTTTTTTGTGTATTTCTTACAAACACAGGAGTCCATGGAAGTCAGACCCCACAGGTCCAGATCAGATAAGCCCAGTTGTGACTCTCCCAAATCACATCACCCCCCCCTCCTTTTTTTTTTTCCCCCTTTAAACTCAACCCTGTTATCACCCTGGCTTCCTCTTCCCTCCTTCTCACTCTTTTTTTTTTTTTTTTTTTTTTCAAAGCATGAGAACTGGCCAGAGCGATTAAGGAATCCTAGCCCAGGCTAATCACCCTGGACTGGAGGACTTCCGCTCTTCTGATTACCGAGGAAACCATTAAGGAGAAGAAAGTGGCTGGATCTTTCATCCTGGTCGGCTGGGCTCAGGGGAGGTCAGAGAGGGGTGTGTTTGATAGGCCATTTACCCTTCCTGTTCTTATTATTCCAGCATTTCCTCTATCTGGACTCGACACGACTGCAGCGAGCGGACCCCAGGCCCGTCTTGGCCTCCCTCCCAAAGGGGCTGTAATCATTGCCATACTGGTGTCGTGGAGCTCACTGGTACTCACTGGGTACGAATGCTAGAGCTGATTTATAATGTATGGACCTCACACACACACACACACACACTCATGTTCACACTCTGGACGACACTCTATGGAGCGGTTTTTATTTGGGTTTTTTTTAGGGGGGGGGGCAGAATGAAGGCGTATTCACAGGAAAGTAATCTGTGCATATTTGGGGTTAGTTTAGTTTTAAAACAGACAGTGTACATATAAACATGAAGCTTGTGGTGAAGGTTGAATCATGTGCGTCATTGGTTTTTTCAAAGTAAAACTAAAAATAAGACCAAACAAGTCGTTTCTTCATTAGTTGTTACAAAACAAAAATGGAAAAAAAAACAAAAACGGGCAGTGATGCAGCTTTTTCAGTGTTTTCTTTTTATGTTCAATTGAATAATAGAAAAAACGACCGTTTCCCATTTTATCCAATTTTGACCTGAAGCCAAAAGAATAAACAGGAAATGAATGTTAATCCTTGTATTATCATTGGTTTTTCAAAATAAGACAATGGAACAACAAGTCATTCATTATTTGTTTTCAAAACCATAATGAAAAAAATGATAACAACGCAGTTTTTAATTTTTCTTTCTGTGTTTAACCTCCGAAAACCCAAACTCTTGCCTGTCATGCATTTTTAATTTGTCTTTGGGACGTGGGAAGTGTATGTGTGTATATATATATATATATATATATATATATATATATATATATATATATATATAGTATTCTACTGTTGTGACATCATGTGGTGTCAGTATAATGTCCAGGTGGACATCAGGCTGTGGTGTTATGGTCTAGACCAGGGGTCTCCAGAGCTACTGTCCTGCATGTTTTAGGTGTAACCCTTCTGCAACACACCTGATTCAATAATAAACCTCTGCAGAACACAGATAATAACTGTCAGGTGTCCTGAAGGAGGGAACCATCTAAAACATACAGGACAGTGGCCCTCGAGGACCAGGACTGGACACCCCTGTTTACACACCAGTGCACCTTCAGCCAAAATAAGGACATGATGACGGTGACAACGTACCCTCCAGAGGAACTGGAGATTCATGAAGAAAATAAAATAGCATCTATTTAGGAGCAGGAAGAATAAGATCCAGAGTTGGAACAACACTTACCTGCTGAAAAATGTACAATTAGTAAGTATGGAAAATATACTGTGTGTGTGTGTGTGTGTGTGTGTGTGTGTGTGTGTGTGTGTGTGTGTGTGTGTGTGTGTGTGTGTGTGTGCGCGTGTGTGTGTGTGTGTGTATGTACTGATGACAGTATGAATATTAGAACACAACAAGGCTCTGGTGGAGCATCAATGACCCACACAGACACACACACACACACACACATATGTATATATATATATACATATATATATATATATATATATATATATATATATATATATATATATATATATATATATATATATATATATATATATGTACACACACATATATATATATACACACACACACCCACACACACACACACTTCTTGCTCATTTTCCATCGTCTTATCAGAAAAAACCAAAGCGGTGTATTTGTGCGCACCAGGGCCTCATGGGTACTGTCACAGATGGTGCTAATGACGTGTGCCCCAGCAGAGGCAGCGCCCTCGTTTTCGCTAGACTGGTGACATATGCTCAGTCGCAGGACCATCAGCACTGCACAGCAGCCCCCAGTGTCCAACACACACCCCCGTAACCCCTCCATGACGGCGACACAATGACAGACACAGACCCTAAACAAACACAGAGCTCAGCTTTGGCCTTTTCTCTCTTCATTGTATTTCAATCTGTTTCTTTCTCAGACCCCCCCCCACCCCCCCATGCCCATTTCTGTCTCTCCCTGTTACTTCTCCCTCCCCTATGTTGTTCATCCCTCCTCTGCCTTTTTCCCCTAATGTCCCCACTGAGCCTAACATGATGGATGACCCTTTGCTTTAGCGATTAGGGTCCCCGTGGGGGCCCCTTGCCTCCTCTGTCGGAATCTGGGTACGGTGGAGTGACAGAGCAAGTTCAGGCCGCCGCCTGCCTCTAAGTGTAAGCGTGTGTGAGGCAGATATCAGCCGGATTTATATAGAAGGGTGACAGGATGTATCAGCCAAGTGGGGGTCTCATGGTAGGTAATGGGCAGAGGAGTGAGCGTACGTCCATGTCCCGTGGCCTCCCCCCCCCCCCCCCCCCCTCACCCAGGCCACTCGTGCCCGTACTGTCACACAGGGACTGAGATGAGACCAGATGTGTTACACTGTTCTGATTTTATTGTACCTGCAGGCATTACAGATGCTCTGTCTGGTACAAAGGAAGAGAAAAGGAGCCAAAAATATTAGTTTTCAACATTTGAATTTAACCAAATATTACATTTAATTCTAGTTCAGTATCATTGGAATATAATATATTGTTAGAACATCCAACGGTTACAATAATGCAACAAAAAAATACAAACTGAGCAATAAATATTAGTTTTGAATTTAACTAAATATTCCATTTAATTCTGGGATACTGTCTATGATGTGTCCAAAAATGTTAAAGTACTTTAGTATCATTACAATCCAATATATGAAGAGTTCATTTGCAAAAACAGATAACTCCCTTTTTCTTTTTTCTTTTTTTTTTTTAGAAAATTGCATTTATTATTCTACATTCTACGTAATACTCATTGATTTGATATATTATTTATTCAATTTAGTGGATCTTACCAAATGAAATAAATAATATATCAAATAAATCAGTATTATTTGTGGAATGTAGAGTAAAAAAATGACATTTTGTGGAAAAAAAAGAAAAATGGAGTTATCTGTTTTTGCAAATGAACTCTTCATATTGTTATAATATCCAACGGTTCCAATAATATAATGCACTTCATAATACACTGTAACAAAAAAGCCAAAGTGTAAGGGGAATTCCTGGACCATGAGGGCGACCACAGGACCAGTGTCATTATCCAGGTAACACTATCTGCTCAGTGTTACTGTAACTACACACTAACTCACCATGTGAATGCAGTGTCCACAGACTTTTTGTACTGTATAATGATGCCACACCAGCCTTTTGTACAACTACATTCCTTCAGAAAGTTGTAAAAATGCTAAAAGGTAGCTGCGGACAAATTACCAAATGACACTGGAGCCCCTGGGGAAGACGATCTGGAATGAGTGGAAAGTGTTGGAGTAAAAACACTGTGTCATGTTTCTGTAACTAAGAAGGTGAAACCGTACACGTCCTTTGTTCGACATAAAGCAGAGAGACAGTTGTCTCACCATTTGTTTAGAGGGAATGTTTAGCTGATGAGCTCATGCTCACATTCACTTTTCCATGGAAATGGATCAGCTTTAGGACGGATACGGGATTTTCTAACTCAGCAATAATCACAGGTGGAAGTAACTGAGTAAAAGTACTTCATTACTGTACTTTTATTAGTATCTGTACTGTACTTTTTTACTTTTTAATTTATGCTCAATACATTTATATAAATATCTGTACTTTTTACTCTTTACATTTATATAAATATATGTACTTTATACTCTTTACATTTATATAAATATATGTACTTTATACTCTTTACATGTATATAAATATCTGTACTTTATACTCTTATAAATAAAGTAATCAGTATATAAAGTATCAGATTACTCATTACTTTTTCCAAACTAAACAGTTTCAAGGGGAAATTGTGACTTTTATCACCCATTTGATTTTGACATAATTTTGACTCATAATTATGCATTTCTTATCTGTGTGTTAACGTTAATTAGCGTAGCCTATATGATGTTAAAACAACCAGATAGATGCTAGTTAAACTGGTTTTCCTAACTGTATACGTCGTAGCGTCGGCCTATTATGTGCAGAACACTTTCAAAGACAGTCGATCCCACCTGTACGCTGAAGGATGGATGACGTCTATGGAACGTTTTTTTCCTGGTTATATAAGTATTATTTAATCTATGGCAAATAAATGCAGTTTTACTTTTTACTTTATTACAATTGAGAAGTTGTACTATTTTACTTTTACTTAAATAAAGGTTCTAATTCTCTATTTTTTTTTAACTCAAGTAACTGTACTTCTACTTAAGTACAGAGTATGAGTACTTCTACCACCTCTGGCAATATTAGAAGTACATGAATATTAGAATATACACAGCAAGCAATGTGTGGAAACAGTTTGGAGTGAAATTATCAGCATTAATAAGTGTTCATTTAGTCTCCAGTGCTTCAATAATTGATCATTTAACATTTTAAACTGCTGTGTTTGCAGCAACTGCTGTGTTTGCAGCAGAGTTGGACTAAACTAAACTATGATTGGAAATAACAGAATGGAGAGGCATTTGGAAATCAATAAGTCTGTTTGAATGATGACATTTAAAACTTTAAATACTTGCTTTGTGGTTGGAAAACTTTCCTTTGCAAACTAAACTTTTCATCTGTTTACTGTGATGCTTTTATACAGATTTAAATCTACATTATGAAGCGTTTACTGGGACAGAAATTGTGCTTTTTTATGATTCTACTGGTATTAAAATTAAGATAACTCAACTGCACAATCATAAAATACATATTCATGTCAGAAATATGAGTTTTGTAGAAATGATCTATTACGCAGGTGTCAAACATAAGGCCTGGGGGCCAAATCCGGCCTGCGAAAGAGTCCAATCTGGTCCGTAAGAAGAATTACACTGAAAATATTAACAATCATTGGTGTAAAAATAATTTTAATTCAAGTTACACATATTTGACAATTAGATCTCAATTGGGTCAGAACAGTAAAATATGACAATAATCTAAAATAATTAAAACTGCAAATGTTTAAGTGTAAAAAAAAAACAACTAAAATTGCATGAAAATCTTTATATTAATATTTTTTTGTACAAAAAAATTAAATAACCTGAACAAATATGAACAATCTGAAATGTAAACATTGTGATTTTTTACCAATATTCTGCCTGTTAATAAATGTTTAGTGTATTTATAATTGTGGTGTAAATGAAACTGAGGTCAAATATTGTTAGAATTTCTTAAGACAATATAAGTAAATATTATCATGATATAATTAGACTTTTTTCCACTAATATTATTTAACTGATCTGGTCCATGTCAGATCATATTGGGTTGAATGTGACCCCTGAACTAAAATGAGTTTAACATTAACTGTAGTAAAGAGGTTAAAGTAACAGTAACTACATGTAACCTGCTGTAGAGTAACCACTACTGTGTGTGTGTGTGTGTTTGTGTGTGTGTGTGGGGGGGGGGGGGTTACATAAGTAGCTCAGACGACTCTTTAGTGGGTTAAACGTAATGAACGACAAATGAGGTCAAACTGCTGAAAATATAAAACACTGCATTTATTCTGTACATGATGTTTAGTAACTGTTAAAGTACGAGTCAAATAAAACACAGTAAAGACCATTACTGTGTCCTTACCAATGTCCATTTAGGACCCTGATGGACTATAAGGTGGACTGGACTGTAAGGTGAGCTGGACTATAAGGTGGACTGGACTATAAGGTGGACTGGACTATAAGGTGGACTGGACTATAAGGTAGACTGGACTATAAGGTAGACTGGACTATAAGGTGAACTGGACTATAAGGTAGACTGGACTATAAGGTGAACTGGACTATAAGGTGGACTGGACTATAAGGTATACTGGACTATAAGGTGAACTGGACTATAAGGTGGACTGGACTATAAGGTAGACTGGTCTATAAGGTGAACTGGAGTATAAGGTGGACTGGACTATAAGGTAGACTGGACTATAAGGTGGGCTGGTCTATAAGGTGGACTGGACTATAAGGTAGACTGGACTATAAGGTGGGCTGGTCTATAAGGTGGATTGGACTATAAGGTGGACTGGACTATAAGGTAGACTGGACTATAAGGTGGACTGGACTATAAGGTGGACTGGACTATAAGGTAGACTGGTCTATAAGGTGAACTGGAGTATAAGGTGGACTGGACTATAAGGTAGACTGGACTATAAGGTGGGCTGGTCTATAAGGTGGATTGGACTATAAGGTAGACTGGACTATAAGGTGGGCTGGTCTATAAGGTGGATTGGACTATAAGGTGGACTGGACTATAAGGTAGACTGGACTATAAGGTGGACTGGACTATAAGGTAGACTGGACTATAAGGTAGACTATCAATGGAAGGTTTTTCATATATAAGGTTCATTAAGTAAAGTCTAAATTCCCAGTCACTAATCACTACCAGTATTAATCCATATATCAGTCACACTGTAGTTTTTGTAGAACTAGTTAATATACAGTAACAATAGAACTAGTTAATATACAGTAACAATAGAACTAGTTAATATACAGTAACAATAACTGCCTCGTGTCCAATAATCTATAACTACTGGGACTTTAAGGTCATTTTTTATCCATATATTTTAGTTTCATAAGGGGTGTGTGTTAAGGCCAGTTTACAATATTGAA
>CM035802.1:36910662-36914670 GCA_020466265.1 Siphamia tubifer | reverse complement strand
TGGAAATACGTCTGTGACACGGTTTATATGCACCAGTATTTATTTATTTGTTTTACATTTTTATTATTTATATTTTTTATTCATATATATTTTAATTTGTATTATTCATTTTATTTGTATTTATATTTCATTAAAAATATTATTATTATTATTATTGTTATTATTATTATTATTGTTAAAAGACTGCAGTGGGTGCACCTTGGAGGCTGGCAGTCGAACCTTCAACCCCGTAACAAAGACTCAACCCCATAACAGTGTTTTTTGGTTACAGGGTTGAGGGTTGAATGTTTCAGTGAATGGAATGTGGTTCAACTCCCACAAAAATCAAAAGCAGTGCATTTGGTTAAATTCTTGACCCTGACCCACATGATTAAACCTCAGGGTGCTGTAGGTTCTACAGGTGACAGTTATTATGTCCTGAGGATTTTAATTTATTTATTTTTAACAGTTTTAAAGAAGGATTTGTCCATTTATTCTAATGAAATGATTAAAATAGTAAAAAAAAACTCACAGTTTAGGCTATATAATAATATTTTATATTGATGTATGTGTGTTTTATAGTTTAAAAATGGACTGTATATAAATATTCATACTGTCATCAGGACACTTCCACACAGTAAACTTTCAGTTCTTACTAATGGTACATTTTTCAGCAGGTTCGTGCTGTTATTCTACCTGCTGCATTTACAGGAAATTGTGTCAGAAACGTGAAAAATAAACCTTATTTTTTTTTACCAAAATAGATGCTATTTTTATAGTGTTCTTCATGAATATAAATCTCCAGTTCCTGTGGAGAATACGTTATCGCCGACAGCCGTCAGCGTGTTTTCCTATTGGCTGAAAATCCACTGGTGTGTAAAACCATTTATGTCACATTATTGTAAAGTAACTGAATGTTTGTCTGTAAAGTTTAGCTTCTACATTAACCAGTGACTAACCAGACAAACTACTAAAAAACTATAAAACATAACCAATTATAAACTAATCAGATCCAATATGTTGTTCCATAACTGACTAATGCATCCGTCCACTATGTTTTTAATTCACTTTCTCACATCACTTCTTTTACATAGGTCCATGGTTCTCAAACTGGGGTCCGCGGACCCCTAGGGGGACGTGGCGCATGTCCAGGGGGTACGCGAAATTATTCACGGGTTTGTTTTTTTTTTGTTTTTTTGCTGTTTTATTTTGAAATGCGGAAGTTTTATTTTGTAGTGAGCGGGCGGAAGTAACAGCGCTGTTTGACGCCAGTTTGACTAAATTGAGACGGAGGGAGTCACAGGCTATTTTTAGCCACCCTGCAGCGAACATGGATCAATTTTTGTGTCCGCCAAGTTCCTCAAGAAGTGGTAAAAGAAATGACAATGAAAATGACAATGACAAAAACAAACGCCCTAACCCTAAAAAGAGAAAGTACATTGATAGTTATATTGAGTTTGACTTCATTGAGAACAATGATGGGAGACCAAAATTCCACCAAAAGTCTCTGTCTGTCTGTCTGTCTGTCTGTCTGTCTGTCACACACACACACACACACACACGGTTTTGTGTGTCTTTTGTTCCGTTTATTATTTTAAAATTATTTAAAATTGTTGTTTCTGAAGTGTTCATTTATATTATAATACCTGAAAATGTGGCTGGTTTGCACAAAAGCACTATTAAAAAAGGTTATCATTGTTTCATAATAATTATTGTTGAAGTGGTTTTTTATCATTTTCAGTATCGCGAGGATGAGGGGGGACATGGAAAAATTTCACCCCTCCAAGGGGGACCTGGGCCAAAAAAGTTTGAGAACCCCTGACATAGGTAATGTATAGACAATATGGCCGCCGTTGAGTATTAAAAGTGGACATAACTCCACAGTATAAAATAGTGATGTTTGAGGGAGTCAGTACCCAAAGACAGGATGGTTAATACTGATGCATGTGACCCAACATGTGTATTGTCTCCTGTTCTTAATTGTTGCTGCATATGACATCAGGATTTTAAATAATAGTTGATTTTTATTGGTTAAAAACAGGATGTTAGGTGACAATGTGATTGGTGATTTATTAAAAACAGGTTTTTTTTTAAGGGTTGTTTATAAATGACGTAGCGTTAAGCTAAAGGAGGCCACCACTGCTAAAAAAAATAAATAAAAAATGTCAGGAACACAAGCCGAACCACCACTTAACAAATTCTGTCCCTGTCCGACAAGAAGACACGGTAGAAGCTGCTGGTTCGTATCGCATAAACATAAACAGTCATGTTGTCTCACCGTATCTCCTCAAATTGCCATCATGTGGGTACAAGGTGTTCTGCTTGTTCCCGTCCCGCTGTGATCCAAGAACAGTTTATGAAGCAGGAGTGTGTGTGTGTGTGTGTGTGTGTGTGTGTCCATGACAGCTTCAGGCCAAAGACACTGGCCAGACCAAGGCCACTCTAACCCAATTGGACCATCAATTACTACTGATTAGACTCAAAGTAGCATCTGTCCCAGGAAGCATTTAACCAATATATTGTCCATAGTGACATACGGCAGCAGAATTAACTGTCATATGTCAGTGCGGTTTAATACAGTTATTGGATTTTTGACATGTTCAAAAGCTCATGGTTTGGATAATGGAATGGTCCACACAGTCCAACAGGGCACCTGGATCCTGCACCCAGTCTGGTTTCTATTCAGGGGTGATTCTCTGAGGCACATTGGAGGCGAGGCCAACCTTCAACCCCGTAACAATGAGTCATCCTCATAATTATTTCCCCATAGTTATTTTTAAATTATTTTTAATTAATCTCGCCCAACATTGATTAGGAGATTATTATGATCACCATGTGTGTCTGCAGAGACATATCCTGCTATAACTCAATGAATACTTGATATCACTATGAAATTATATGTGCATATACATATAGCTAATGCGCATCATATGCAATGATACATTTGACTAAAGGTCAAAGGTCAAGGTCGCAGTTAACTAAAAGGTCAAAATCACAAGAACAGAACTCAAGAACAGAAGGTCACAGAACTTTCAGATTGGTACCAAACGATGCGGAATGAAGATTTATACAATTCTTATAATTGGTGTTGTCACCTACGACCAATAGTTTTTGAGATTTCTGGGGGTCAAAGGTGGCGTGGCAAAATTAACTTGTGTAACACTGTGTGTGTGTGTGTGTGTGTGTGTCAAACATAGACATATCACACTATAACTTAATCAATACTGGATATATTATCATAATATTACACACACAGATGCATATATACATATAACAAAATTGTCAATATTGCAAAAGGTCAAAGGTCAAGGTTGCATTTAGCAGAAAGGTCAACATCACATTATTGTCTCTAATTCGGGAACATGTTGTCATGGAAACTGGAGAAATAGGGGTGAGATTACACATTCTCTGAATACTAAATACTAGACTTTTAACTTCCAAGGGTCCACATATGGGCTGGAAGTGGTCACTCACAAATGTAAGCAAAACCACAACAACAAACAACAGATCTTGTCTTTTATGTTTTATAATTAACCACAGAAGAACCATATTGTATCAAATGCAATTATAGTCCAATAAAAACATCCAAACCAAGAAATATCTAGTCCTAATGTAGTCCTAATGTAGTCCTAATGTAGTCCTAGTGTAGACCTAATGTAGAACTAATGTAGTCCTAATGTAGTCCTAATACAGTCCTAATGTAGTCCTAATGTAGAACTAATGTAGTCCTAATATAGTCCTAGTGTAGAACTAATGTAGTCCTAATGTAGAACTAATGTAGACCTAATGTAGTCCTAGTGTTGTCCTAGTGTAGTCCTAATGTAGTCCTAGTGTAGTCGTAGTGTAGAACTAGTGTAGTCCTAATGTAGTCCTAGTGTAGTCGTAGTGTAGAACTAATGTAGTCCTAGTGTAGAACTAATGTAGTCCTAATGTAGTCCTAGTGTAGAACTAATGTAGTCCTAATGTAGTCCTAGTGTAGTCGTAGTGTAGAACTAATGTAGTCCTAGTGTAGTCCTAGTGTAATCCTAA
>CM035802.1:36903162-36908162 GCA_020466265.1 Siphamia tubifer | reverse complement strand
GTCATTCCTCCGTCCACTAGAGAAGTACCAACTATTATGGGTCATCTGTGGATCTCATTGGAAATTGTTGAGGGAGGGGGTAGAGTGTTGCTTAACCTACAAGTTAGGAACTGAAAGGGGTCAGGGGCCAGTTTCTCGTTGTTCCCCAGACAACTAAGTTTTCTTGAGAGTCGGACTCACAATACGGATAAATTTCTCAAATTTCAGCGACAGCCATGAGAACAAACCCTGATGTAGAGTATTAATGGTTCAGTAGGGGATGCACACGGTAATATAAACCCTTCTGTGCTGCAGCGGAGAGAGAGAAAAAAAAGAGAAGCGCTGGTAGTTTTGTCTTCTGTGTTAATGGCAGTGGGTGACATAACACAACTGTTGATTTATAAGGCTGTTGGAAATACCATCGCTGGGGGGGCTGTGCCCACAGAGCAGGAGGGAGGGTCACTGACAGTGACGACAGGAGGAGGGTGAGACTGGTCTGTCTGTCTGTCTATCTGTCTGTGTGTGTGTGTGTGTCTGTCTGTCTGTGTATCTGTCTGTGTGTCTATCTGTCTGTGTGTGTGTCTATCTGTCTGTGTGTTTGTGTGTGTCTGTCTGTCTGTGTATCTGTCTGTCTGTCTATCTGTCTGTGTGTCTATCTGTTGGTGTGTCTGTCTGTCTGTGTGTCTGTGTCTGTCTATGTGTCTGTCTCTGTGTCTGTCTGTCTGTGTATCTGTCTATGTATCTGTCTGTCTGTCTGTGTGTCTGTCTGTGTGTCTATCTGTCTGTGTGTGTGTCTATCTGTCTGTGTGTGTGTCTATCTGTCTGTGTGTGTGTGTGTGTGTCTGTCTGTCTGTGTATCTGTCTGTGTGTCTATCTGTCTGTGTGTGTGTGTGTGTGTCTGTCTGTCTGTGTATCTGTCTGTGTGTCTATCTGTCTGTCTGTCTGTGTATCTGTCTGTGTGTCTATCTGTCTGTGTGTGTGTCTATCTGTCTGTGTGTGTGTCTATCTGTCTGTGTGTGTGTGTGTCTGTCTGTCTGTGTATTTGTCTGTGTGTCTATCTGTCTGTGTGTGTGTGTGTCTGTCTGTCTGTGTATCTGTCTGTGTGTGTGTGTGTGTCTGTCTGTCTGTGTATCTGTCTGTGTGTCTATCTGTCTGTGTGTGTGTCTATCTGTCTGTGTGTGTGTCTATCTGTCTGTGTGTGTGTGTGTCTGTCTGTCTGTGTATTTGTCTGTGTGTCTATCTGTCTGTGTGTGTGTGTGTCTGTCTGTCTGTGTATCTGTCTGTGTGTGTGTCTATCTGTCTGTGTGTGTGTCTATCTGTCTGTGTGTGTATCTGTCTGTCTGTGTATCTGTCTGTCTGTGTCTGTGTCTATGTGTCTGTGTCTGTGTGTGTGTGTGTGTGTCTGTCTGTCTGTGTATCTGTCTGTGTGTGTGTCTATCTGTCTGTGTGTGTGTCTATCTGTCTGTGTGTGTATCTGTCTGTCTGTGTATCTGTCTGTCTGTGTCTGTGTCTATGTGTCTGTGTCTGTGTGTGTGTGTCTGTCTCTCTGTCTGTCTATGTGTCTGTCTGTCTATGTGTCTGTCTGTCTGTGTGTCTGTCTGTCTGTGTATCTGTCTGTCTGTCTATCTGTCGGTGTGTCTATCTGTTGGTGTGTCTGTCTGTCTGTGTGTCTGTGTCTGTCTATGTGTCTGTCTCTGTATCTGTCTGTCTGTGTATCTGTCTGTGTGTCTGTCTGTGTGTCTGTCTGTGTGTCTATCTGTCTGTGTATCTGTCTATGTATCTGTCTGTCTGTCTGTGTATCTGTCTATGTATCTGTGTGTCTGTCTGTGTATCTGTCTGTCTATCTGTCTATGTGTCTGTCTGTCTGTCTATGTGTCTGTCTGTCTATGGGCCCTCTTCATCTTTTGTTCTGTCTCGTGTGTTTCGTACGATCTTCTCCACGTCCCTCGTCGTTTCTCTTCCATGCACATATCTCCCATCTTTCTTTGATGCCAGGTGGTGGTGGTGGTGGTGGGTGGGTGTGGGGGGGGGGTCACTCCACTGCACTTTTACACCACTCACACTGTTAAAGTACTTAGTGCCCATTAAGTTCAAACTGAGAACTTTTACATCAAGTGTAAATTAATAAAAAAAAAAATTCATCACAGAAGTTAAAGGTGTTTATTTAAAAGTCTGAAGGAACCAGTGAAAATAAACTTTATATAAATATATTCAATTAAATGTTATTCATAGAGCCACAAAACACAACATCATCCCACAGACTTTACAGAACAATCTACCACAGAAACAGATGACGTCTCAAACACCCCCTGTCCTTAGACCCTCGTTCTCAGCAGAAAAAACTGTCAAAGCCAGTGGGAAAAAAAATCAGAAATATTGAGGAGAACCACAGTGAAGGACAGATCTACTCCTATGGACAGACAGACGATAGAAGAACGTCCATTTGTAGATGAAAGGGAGGAGGTCTGGGGTCAGAGGTCAGCACAGGACACAGGTGAGTCACTGCAGATCCTGTTGTGTGTGTATATACTATATATATATATATATATATATATATATATATATATATATAAACAGCTGTGTGTCTGAGGCAAACAATGAAACAAATTTGTGGTATGTTTCAATGTCATCCTTCTTGTAGCCGAAATAAATAAATATATATTAAAAATGTTAATAAAGAAAGCAAATAAATAAAAATAGAAATAAATTAATAAAAAAATAAATACATAAAATATATTTGTAAAAAAAAAATAAGAATGAATGAAGAAAAAGACAAAGAAAAAATAAAATAGATTAAAAATATAAATGTAATTAATTAATTTAAAAAAAGACAAATAAATACAAAAAGATTAAATTAAATAAAATTAAATTAAATAAAATGAAAACTTATACAAATCAAATCAAATCAAACTAATTACACGACCTGTCATGTGACCACTGCACACGCTGCTCAAACACTAATAGGACAGATAATTTTCCTGTCATTTAACTGGGGTCATGTCAGTGCACTCACCAGTTCAAACTAGGTGAGGGGGCGTAGGTTAAGGTCAAGAGCTAAAGGTGTGTGTGCAGGTATGAGTGAAATGTGTGTGAAGACACACACACCTGTTTAGCCTCTAGGATTAAAACTAAATGGACACAAGCTGCAGTCCATGTGTGTGTTTAAGGATTGGTTTTGGTTGACTTTCCTCTGTGCACAGGTGTGCATTTATATTTATACAAAACAAAAGAAAAAACCTGCGGTAAAAACATAGACGGGGAATTTTTAAATGGTGACACTTGAGAAGATGCACTACACTGAAAAAAAACAACCTTGAATCAACTTCAAAATTCTTCTTCAATTTTGACTTTTTATATCATCATTTGGACTTTTTATATCATCATTTGGACTTTTTATATCATTTAGACTTTTTATGTCATCATTTGGACTTTTTATCTCATAATTTTGGCTTTTTATATCATAATTTAGACTTTTTTTTATCATCATTTTGGCTT
This sequence comes from Siphamia tubifer, assembly GCA_020466265.1. NCBI lineage: Eukaryota > Metazoa > Chordata > Actinopteri > Kurtiformes > Apogonidae > Siphamia > Siphamia tubifer. Next base: position 36,904,688 of record CM035802.1, on the reverse strand, counting down.
TTTATATCATCATTTTCACTTTTTATGTCATAATTTTGACTTTTTATATCATAATTTTGGCTTTTTATATCATAATTTTGGCTTTTTATCTCATAATTTGGACTTTTTATCTAAAAAAATATCCATTTGAGTGAACCAAATTGAATTACATAGGTTTATTTTAATTTAATTTAATTTGATTCACTCAACTAGATGTTTTAAGTGTGACCTATTGAAGAAGAATTTTTAAGTTGATTCAATGTGTAACTTTTTGCAGTGTATGAGAGGCCAGATGTGTGTACCAGCTAAAGACAAAAGCCCAGGTGGGGTCATCCATTGTGATGCACATAAGTGGGCATATATACAATACCTGTTTGTAAGCATGTTCACGTTACCAAAGACATTTCACAGACCAACTGTTGTAACGTGATCAGTGGAAACATAGCGGGGACACAATAATAAAGGACAAGCAGGTTTGACTGGGTGGGAACTAAAGTGGCATCAGTGCTCAGTCGGGGAATTCCTAAATGAAAACAAATCCCTTCACTGTCAATCCAGCCCCAGTGTTTGTGTGTTTAGGTATGTTTGAAGAATGTTGCCACTGTACACTGGTATTGTTGACAGGGAAACTGGAAGCTGCATTAAACAACATGGGGACATTAGTGAAGGAAAACAGATGGTTTCAGTACAAATATGTAGCACCTCCAAATGATACTGTTGTTTTTCTTCTTAGATTTCATCACTAAGCAGAGGTGGTCAAAGTACTCACATGATGTACTTAAGTAGAAGTATAGTTACAACTGAAAAAAGGAAAACTTTGAATCAACTTGAAAATTCTTCTTCAATAAGTCACATATAAAATCTGTAGTTGAGTGAATGAAATTAAAATAAAATATAATTACCCTATGCAATTCAGTTTGGTTCACTCAAGGAGAATTTATCATGTCTGACTGTAAAAAAGTACAAAAAAATATAATAAATAAATAATAATAATAATAAATAAATTAAATAATAAATATCTAATAATATATATAATATAATATATAATAAATAAATAAATAAAATAATAAATAAAATAAATCTATTATAAATAATAAATAATAACCCTATGCAATTCAGTTTGTTTCACTCAACGAGAATTTATCATGTCTGACTGTAAAAAAGTACAAAAAATTACGAGATAAAAAGTCAAAATCATGAGATAAAAAATGTAAATTAAGAAATAAAAAGTCAAAATCATGAGATAAAAAATGTAAATTAAGAAATAAAACATCAAAATCATGAGATAAAAGTCAGTTTTAAGTTGATTCAATGTTTTACTTTTTTCAGTGTACTTGTGTGGAAAAAAATACTGTGGTAAAAGTAGAAGCTTTACTGAAGTAAAAGTAAAAAATTACAACTTTTCAATTATAACTAGAAAAGCAATGAGAGCGCAGACCTCCACCAAGATATAGACCCCCCCCATCACCACCACAATCTAATCATTTCCAGATCTCTCCATCACCAACCTACCCTGAAAACTGCATCAAAATCTGAGTTATCTTGAA
>CM035802.1:36853162-36898162 GCA_020466265.1 Siphamia tubifer | reverse complement strand
ATTCTAGTTCAGTATCATTGGAATATAATATATTGTTAGAACATCCAACGCTTACAATAATGCAACAAAAAAATACAAACTGAGCAATAAATGTTAGTTTTGAATTTAACTAAATATTCCATTTAATTCTGGGATACTGTCTATGATGTGTCCAAAAATGTTAAAGTACTTTAGTATCATTACAATCCAATATATGAAGAGTTCATTTGCAAAAACAGATAACTCCATTTTTCCTTTTTTTTTTTTTTAGAAAATTGCATTTATTATTCTACATTCTACGTAATACTCATTGATTTGATATATTATTTATTCAATTTAGTGGATCTTACCAAATGAAATAAATAATATATCAAATAAATCAGTATTATTTGTGGAATGTAGAGTAAAAAAAATGACATTTTGTGGAAAAAAAAAAGAAAAATGGAGTTATCTGTTTTTGCAAATGAACTCTTCATATTGTTATAATATCCAACGGTTCCAATAATATAATGCACTTCATAATACACTGTAACAAAAAAGCCAAAGTGTAAGGGGAATTCCTGGACCATGAGGGCGACCACAGGACCAGTGTCATTATCCAGGTAACACTATCTGCTCAGTGTTACTGTAACTACACACTAACTCACCATGTGAATGCAGCGTCCACAGACTTTTTGTACTGTATAATGATGCCACACCAGCCTTTTGTACAACTACATTCCTTCAGAAAGTTGTAAAAATGCTAAAAGGTAGCTGCGGACAAATTACCAAATGACACTGGAGCCCCTGGGGAAGACGATCTGGAATGAGTGGAAAGTGTTGGAGTAAAAACACTGTGTCATGTTTCTGTAACTAAGAAGGTGAAACCGTACACGTCCTTTGTTCGACATAAAGCAGAGAGACAGTTGTCTCACCATTTGTTTAGAGGGAATGTTTAGCTGATGAGCTCATGCTCACATTCACTTTTCCATGGAAATGGATCAGCTTTAGGACGGATACGGGATTTTCTAACTCAGCAATAATCACAGGTGGAAGTAACTGAGTAAAAGTACTTCATTACTGTACTTTTATTAGTATCTGTACTGTACTTTTTTACTTTATACTCTTTACATTTATACAAATATATGTACTTTATACTCTTTACATTTATATAAATATATGTACTTTATACTCCTTATATTTATATAAATATCTGTACTTTATACTCTTATAAATAAAGTAATCAGTATATAAAGTATCAGATTACTCATTACTTTTTCCAAACTAAACAGTTTCAAGGGGAAATTGTGACTTTTATCACCCATTTGATTTTGACATAATTTTGACTCATAATTATGCATTTCTTATCTGTGTGTTAACGTTAATTAGCGTAGCCTATATGATGTTAAAACAACCAGATAGATGCTAGTTAAACTGGTTTTCCTAACTGTATACGTCGTAGCGTCGGCCTATTATGTGCAGAACACTTTCAAAGACAGTCGATCCCACCTGTACGCTGAAGGATGGATGACGTCTATGGAACGTTTTTTTCCTGGTTATATAAGTATTATTTAATCTATGGCAAATAAATGCAGTTTTACTTTTTACTTTATTACAATTGAGAAGTTGTACTATTTTACTTTTACTTAAATAAAGGTTCTAATTCTCTATTTTTTTTTAACTCAAGTAACTGTACTTCTACTTAAGTACAGAGTATGAGTACTTCTACCACCTCTGGCAATATTAGAAGTACATGAATATTAGAATATACACAGCAAGCAATGTGTGGAAACAGTTTGGAGTGAAATTATCAGCATTGATAAGTGTTCATTTAGTCTCCAGTGCTTCAATAATTGATAATTTAACATTTTAAACTGCTGTGTTTGCAGCAGAGTTGGACTAAACTAAACTATGATTGGAAATAACAGAATGGAGAGGCATTTGGAAATCAATAAGTCTGTTTGAATGATGACATTTAAAACTTTAAATACTTGCTTTGTGGTTGGAAAACTTTCCTTTGCAAACTAAACTTTTCATCTGTTTACTGTGATGCTTTTATACAGATTTAAATCTACATTATGAAGCGTTTACTGGGACAGAAATTGTGCTTTTTTATGATTCTACTGGTATTAAAAGCAAAATACCTCAACTGCACAATCATAAAATACATATTCATGTCAGAAATATGAGTTTTGTAGAAATGATCTATTACACAGGTGTCAAACATAAGGCCTGGGGGCCAAATCCGGCCTGCGAAAGAGTCCAATCTGGTCCGTAAGAAGAATTACACTGAAAATATTAACAATCATTGGTGTAAAAATAATTTTAATTCAAGTTACACATATTTGACAATTAGATCTCAATTGGGTCAGAGCAGTAAAATATGACAATAATCTAAAATAATTAAAACTGCAAATGTTTAAGTGTAAAAAAAAAAAAAACTAAAATTGCATGAAAATCTTTATATTAATATTTTTTTGTACAAAAAAATTAAATAACCTGAACAAATATGAACAATCTGAAATGTAAACATTGTGATTTTTTACCAATATTCTGCCTGTTAATAAATGTTTAGTGTATTTATAATTGTGGTGTAAATGAAACTGAGGTCAAATATTGTTAGAATTTCTTAAGACAATATAAGTAAATATTATCATGATATAATTAGACTTTTTTCCACTAATATTATTTAACTGATCTGGTCCATGTCAGATCATATTGGGTTGAATGTGACCCCTGAACTAAAATGAGTTTAACATTAACTGTAGTAAAGAGGTTAAAGTAACAGTAACTACATGTAACCTGCTGTAGAGTAACCACTACTGTGTGTGTGTGTGTGTGTGTGTGTGTGTGTGGGGGGGGGTTACATAAGTAGCTCAGACGACTCTTTAGTGGGTTAAACGTAATGAACGACAAATGAGGTCAAACTGCTGAAAATATAAAACACTGCATTTATTCTGTACATGATGTTTAGTAACTGTTAAAGTACGAGTCAAATAAAACACAGTAAAGACCATTACTGTGTCCTTACCAATGTCCATTTAGGACCCTGATGGACTATAAGGTGGACTGGACTATAAGGTGGACTGGACTGTAAGGTGAGCTGGACTATAAGGTGGACTGGACTATAAGGTGGACTGGACTATAAGGTAGACTGGACTATAAGGTAGACTGGACTATAAGGTGAACTGGACTATAAGGTAGACTGGACTATAAGGTGAACTGGACTATAAGGTGGACTGGACTATAAGGTATACTGGACTATAAGGTGAACTGGACTATAAGGTGGACTGGACTATAAGGTAGACTGGTCTATAAGGTGAACTGGAGTATAAGGTGGACTGGACTATAAGGTAGACTGGACTATAAGGTGGGCTGGTCTATAAGGTGGACTGGACTATAAGGTAGACTGGACTATAAGGTGGGCTGGTCTATAAGGTGGATTGGACTATAAGGTGGACTGGACTATAAGGTAGACTGGACTATAAGGTGGACTGGACTATAAGGTGGACTGGACTATAAGGTAGACTGGTCTATAAGGTGAACTGGAGTATAAGGTGGACTGGACTATAAGGTAGACTGGACTATAAGGTGGGCTGGTCTATAAGGTGGATTGGACTATAAGGTAGACTGGACTATAAGGTGGGCTGGTCTATAAGGTGGATTGGACTATAAGGTGGACTGGACTATAAGGTAGACTGGACTATAAGGTGGACTGGACTATAAGGTAGACTGGACTATAAGGTAGACTATCAATGGAAGGTTTTTCATATATAAGGTTCATTAAGTAAAGTCTAAATTCCCAGTCACTAATCATTACCAGTATTAATCCATATATCAGTCACACTGTAGTTTTTGTAGAACTAGTTAATATACAGTAACAATAGAACTAGTTAATATACAGTAACAATAGAACTAGTTAATATACAGTAACAATAGAACTAGTTAATATACAGTAACAATAGAACTAGTTAATATACAGTAACAATAGAACTAGTTAATATACAGTAACAATAACTGCCTCGTGTCCAATAATCTATAACTACTGGGACTTTAAGGTCATTTTTTATCCATATATTTTAGTTTCATAAGGGGTGTGTGTTAAGGCCAGTTTACAATATTGAATATACAATTTAATCATATATTTATTAAATCATTCTAAATATTGTGATTTAAATCTGCATTTTATTAGTAGTTCTCTTAAAGATTAATTTGGTTGACTAGGATATTATATATTTTCTTTAAAGAAGCAGCAGAAAAATAACAAAAACAAAACAAAAACAAAATCCGACTCTCAACTAAAATTAAAAACACAAAAGAAAAGTCAATTCCATTGGCAGTGTTAAAAAAAACCTGCCCCGGTGGTCTTAACCAGTCATCATTTTCTTCCTTAACGATAATGGACACCATGTGAGGATCCTCTGGTCTCACAGACAAAACCAGCCAAGTGAACGAAACAGAGGAAAAGAAGAGGAAGAATATTTATGTTCCCAAAGAGCTGACATCCGGAGATAATCTACTGTATCCTTGGATAATCTTTAGTAGCTTATATGCACCGGCTGAGCTTTAATTAATGACAGGGACGTTTTAACACACTAACCCTGGCATGTTAGGCCCATCACTAGATACACTATATACATACATACATACATATATATATATATATATATATATATATATATATATAGAGAGAGAGAGAGAGAGAGAGAGAGAGAGAGAGAGAGAGAGAGAGAGAGAGAGAGAGAGAGAGAGAGAGAGAGAGAGAGAGAGAGAGAGAGAGAGAGAGAGAGAGAGAGAGAGAGAGAGAGAGAGAGAGAGAGAGAGAGAGAGAGAGAGAGAGAGACAGGACTCACAAAGGCTAAAATCTGTAGTTATTTTTTTTTTTCCTCCACTAAGGAGATTATATTTTTGCTGGCGTTCATTGGTTTGTTTGTTTGTTTGTTTGTGTATAAGATAACTCAAAAATTTATGGATGGATTTTGATGACATTTTCAGGGTAGGTTGGTAATGGGGGGGGGGGGGGTTCTACTCACCCTCATGCTGTGACCTCTGGAGCACTTTTCGACCACCTCACATTCAGGGGGGGGTCACTGTCCACAGACCCTCAGATAATGGACGTTACTGGTGTCTGATACCAAAAGTTCCAAAAAAGCCAAATATTATTTTTATTTCAAACTAACATGACTCTTACTAATGTGTCCACATTTTTCATACATGTTTATGCTAATTAAGGCCTTATTTTTCAAACAATGAATTAAATACCTTTTAAGACTTTTTCAAGGACTCGTGGGGACCCTGTTACACTATGTACGTCATCACAGACCAGGAGCATGTGCAGAACGACAGGAATTATCTTATTCACAATTAACATCAGAATAAACCAGTGACTTTATTCTGAGTTCAATTTAATTTGGAATTAATTAATTTTCAACTGTAATGTTTTAAATTGTTAACCTCTGCATTTGACCTACGTTAGTAAAATGTTATTATTGGCTTCATTTTATATTTCAAATGGGTCCAAATTATTATTGTTATTGACAGTTATTACATTTTGGTTTGTAACACAGCCCTGTCGAGCCGCATTTTGTGATAATTTATTCCAAAAAAAAGAAAAGAAATGAAAAAGTGTAGCATGTTTGTGGAAGAAGATAGAAAAGTATAAAAAGTATAAATCATCTTTTTAACATAATGTGCTGTTAATGATTATGGAGCGTCACGGCAGCTCAAATATCTATGAGTTGCATGTGAAGCATTTGATGGCAACACATTATATGATTATCTTACCTTTAATAAGCCGATACCTGAGATGGTTCATTTATAAGTGGATTAATATGTGAATCGGGTGTTTGTGTCAGAGGATGAACAGCTCATCCCCCAAACTGTGAGATGTGTGGGAACCCCTGGCTGCAGCCCTCTGTCATCCCGGCTCCAGTGTCTGGTCCTGTCATTTTTCACCCCACCACCGACAACACCATAGAAGAAGAGAGGGTGTGTATGTGTGTGTGTGTGTGTGTGAAAAGCACACCTGGCAGAGATGGAGACCTATAACCCCACCCCTCCACCGGCCGACCTCAAACCCCCTCTACCTCCTCTTTCTCCGCCCTCCATCCCACCTTATTCCTTTCCTTCTTTTCCAATGCCCCGAGGGGAGAGATGGATCTGGATCTGAACCTGGTGATGTCACTGCTGGCAACCTGAGGTTTCAGAGTTCACAGGGAAGTAGCTCATTCTGTTTACGGCACTGGAATGCTAGGTCACATACGATAGACTATAGACTACAGCTGGAAATATACGAGCGTCTGAGCGTCGACGATGTGCGTGTTCTCGATAGTCACATGACGGGTCCTGTTAATGTAGGACACGAATGAGACGCACACTGAAACTGAAGCAGTCACTATGGTAACAAGACTGAATAATGAGCGACCAACAAGAGAAAATCACCCAAAACAAACAGGAGAAAATCACCCAAAACCAACAATAGAAAATCACCTCAAAACCAACAAGAGAAAATCACCCAAAACCAACAAGAGAAAATCACCCAAAACCAACAGGAGAAAATCACCCCAAAACCAACAAGAGAAAATCACCCCAAACCAACAGGAAAAAATCACCCCAAAACCAACAAGAGAAAATCACCCAAAAAACCAACAAGAGAAAATCACCCAAAACCAACAAGAAAAAAATCACCCACAACCGAGGCTCAGTGCCAGAAAGAAGAGCCACATCGGTTATTTGGATTTATTTATTTTTATTATTATTATTATTATTATTATTATTATTATTATTATTATTATTATTATTATTATTATTATTATTATTTATTTTTTATTTTTATTATATTCATTTATTTTATTTATTTTGGATTTATAAATGTATTTTATTTCTCGTTAAATGTTTTTATTTCTTCATGTATTTATTTGTTATTTTATTAGATATTTTTTTGGTCCTTTTATATTTCCATTTATTCATTTTATTTCAGCTCATAAACATAAACATGTAATTTGACTTTTTCTTGAACATTAAAATCTACAGTTTTCATTATTAATATTTTACTGCTCTGACACAATGTAGATCTAATTATTCTGTATGTAGAACCTGAATTATAATATTATTGATCATTAATATCTTCATTGTTATTCATCCTATAGACCAGATTGGACCCTTTGGTGGGCTGGATTTGGTCCCCGGGCCTTATTTTTCGACTCGTATGACAAACATTTCTTGTGGCTGGGTTCATTTTTGTGGATTTCGACTTTATATTTATTTATTTATTTCTTGTACAGTGGAGTGAAGACGACAGAGCACATGTCATGGAAGTCAGTGTGGATAAAAAGACTTGTCTCTCTTTCCTCAGTCCACTCATCATCCTGCATGCAGAAGTTTTTGGATTTTAAAAGTCTTGACATTGTCCCATCAATTACAGGACACTGATGTCACAGGCTCCTCTGCATCTCTGCGAATACTTTCAATATTTGCAGTCAGAGTCACAGAAGTCAAAACATATTCCAAGTGTGTTTTTGACATCCTCACTTCTTTCATACAAGTGTCAGCAGCTCTGACCGACGTACAAGTCACTCTGGAGTAGAAGTCTCACCAGTAAAAAACAAAAAAAAGTATTTACTAAAGAAGGAAAACAACATTTATATAAGTCGCACTGGTGCTAATTTAAATAAATAAATAAATAAATACATGAATAAAATAAGTGAATGAATAGAAAAATAAAATAAAATATAAGAGCAAAATGCAGACAACTTAGAAAAAGGAAAGAAAAAAAAGGGAAGAAGAAAAAAGGGAAAAGAAGAAGAAGGAAGGGAGGAAAAAAGAAAACAATAAAGAACAACAAAAACTCTATTTGTTACCTACTTTCCTATCTGCTCATTTGTTTTTAGTTGGTTTTTTTTGTTTGTTTTGTTTTTTGTATATATGTCTATGTTTAGTACTTCAGTTATTGATTATTGGTATTGTTATTATTGGTTTTATTTATCATCATTTTTGTACTATGCACTATATTACTATAAGATGAATTTAGGTTATTGGGGAAGTGAAGAAGGGGTAGAATTAAATAAACTTATGCTTCATCCTACTCCTTTTTGGACATGTCATTGTTATTATTATTATTGTTGTATTGATTATTGTTGCACTTTGCACATGTTCGAAATAAATCATTCAAATCAAATCAAAAATCTATTTGTATAAGTTGCATTTTTGGAGGAAATTTATTTGATAAAAACCAACATCAAGAACAAACATTTTATCATGAAAGTCAATTCAAAAATAAAAATAGAATAGAGAACAGGCTGAATAGGTGTACGGTGTGCTAACATATGCTAACATATGCTAACATATGCTAACGTAACACATTCAGCTAACGTTACAAGCTAACGTTACATGATGTATAAACAACAAACTGAACACATGCCTAGTATATTAACACAACATATTAACAGTTATTGAGAAAACAGAACTACAGAACTATAGCCTCTCAGCAGCACATTGTTTAAGCTGTAGCCACCTAGCTTTTAGCCTGCGATTAGCTTATATTGTTTTCTTCATTTTATTAACGGTAGCCTCTGCTTTTCGTCAGTCCCTTACAATTTTCTCGTTCACTCCTAATTTTCAGCTGCATATTTCACTACTAGTATTTTATAATCTGCAGAATAGTATTTTCTTTTCAATGCTAGTGTTGTTCAGTCCTTCTCAGTTGTTTTTATAAGTTACAGCTAATGTTAAAATTATGGATTTTCAGAGGTACAGAAGTAGCAGGTGCAGACACACTGACCCACAGCGCCCTCTTGTGGGTGGAGTGTGAAAATAAAATACAAACTTATTTAATAATACGTTCATAATTTCACATAATATAAGCCCCACCCCCTGGCCAAAACTATATAAAAAAAATGTGACTCATGCTCCATTTGCATTGGGGTCAGTATTACCCATGGACCACTGGGAATTCAGAATAATTATGCACCATGTCCATGGTTTGTTGAGTAATAATTCTGCCACAATTTACCTACTGATTTGGGTGAAATACAGACGTCCAGTGATAATTCTAGTCCAGTGTGGATGAGCATGTCTGTGTTTGTGATTTTAATTGTGCGCCTCTTGTCTTTTTCTGGAGTGAATAATGGAGGAAACGGATGGAGGTGAAAGGAAGATATGCTTTATAATATTTATATTCAATATATTTATATTGAGTATTTATAACTATCTGCAGTTGTCTCTATAGATTCAGAGGGAAAGTCTATGTTAAGAACTGGAGACTGTTTTCAGCTGCACTGATCACGCTCTTATTTTGAAGGTGTGGAGCAAATTTACAGACTGCATCCCTATCAATGACATTTTTTCCCTTTTATTCTTATACATACTTTGTTTTTATACGACCTTATTAATGTATTAAGACCAAACAGGATGTTGTGAACGGTCTGAATGTCTGTAACTTGTATGAATTACAGACTTTTATTTTTCCCGCCACACAATAACAGAGGTACGAGGGTAACTGTCCACAGGTAATACTGATGCCGTGCAAATGCGGCATTATAGTCCGAAAAATACGGTAAATGTATCAGCTTTGGTGTCTGCGCGTCTGCGAGTGCGACCCGAGAGTGCGACCCGAGAGTGCATGTGCACGTGCCGGCGAGTGCACGTGCACTGATTAACACACCCTTCTCAATGTCAGATAAAAGCATGAAAAATGGTGTGGAGTAAAAAAAGGGCGTCTCCTTCGCCAGTTGTAGCTTTAGTTATCTGATCGATACCGTGCAATTATGGAGATTTATGTCGCCTAACATTCCAGGGTGAGTTCTTCTCACAGCCACCTGTGGAAATATGATCTGTTTTGAACTCATCTAACACCAGGGGAGGAGCAGTGCAGCAGTCAGAGAGGAAGGTACAAGTAAAAGTAAGAGCATCCAGCCAAAGTTTCCACTATAAATATATTTAACTACAGTGGAACATAATCAGTACAGTTTAGGCATGACTTTCCAAAACATATCATTATAGTTTGATTGATAGAGTGTAACTGTGCCTTGTGTTTGGTCAGGTTGGATTAGTATATTTAAACCCATTATTCTAAGTGTGACTGAAGTGTTATCTGAAAAAAAGGCATTTGGAAAGTTTTTAAACCTTTGTGGCCATTTGTAAATTTTCATTTTCAGATACTGACAGTAAACAAAGTGAGTTTTGACAGAACTATTTAAACTCTGTATTATAATAAGAGTTCAGAATGTCCACAAACTGTAGAATTATCTACAAACATCAACATGGATCCAATTACTGGAGCAGTAATACATTAGTACACTGTAAAAAATAAATAATAAAAAAAGCAGGATGGAGCTGTTCATTCAAACTAATAATTAGCAATGAACATATTGTGAAATTATTGATTAACCTGACGCAATGTTAGTTAGGAGAGATTATTGTCATCAGTGTGTGTGTGTGTGTGTGTGTGTGTGTGTGTGTGTGTGTGTGTGTGTCCACAGACATATCATGCTATAACTCAATGAATATTTGAGATATCACCATGAAATTACATGTTCATATACATATAGCTAATGTGCATCAGATGCAATGATCCATTTGAGTAAAGGTCAAAGGTTATGGTCACAATTAACTAAAAAGTCAAAAGGACATTATAGGTTATAACTCAAAAACAGAGGGTCACAGAATTCTCTTAATAGCTGTTATCACCTACGACCAATAGTTTTAGAGATCTATGGAGGTCAAAGGTGACATGTGGCAAAATTGACTTGTGTAACACTGTTTGTGTGTCAAACATAGACATATATTATTATAATATTACACACACTGACACATATATACGTATAATGATCAATACTGTAAAAGGTCATATTTAGCAGAAAAGTCAAAATCACATTATTGGCTCCAATTCAAGAACAGGTTGTCATAGAAACCTGAGATTGGCACAAAATAGACACACACACACACACACACACACACTGATCACCATAATGTCACCCAATATTGGTTTGTTAATAATAATAACAATAACAATACTAATAATGATAATAATAATAATAAAATTTAAAAACAGTAAAATTCACAAAAATACACTTGCAAATAATAAAAAATAATGGTTTTCCTGGTTTGGTCCTTTTCACATCATATTGGGCTGAATGTGACCCCTGAACTAAAATGAGTGTGACACCCCTGTTGTACAGAGCTCATCATAGACTGCAGGTCCATTTATTCTCTGGTCAGTCCTGGTGTCCCCTGAGGCTGCGGGTCACGCACTATGAGCTCCTGTTTTAAAGCTTACCCACTGAGCGCTCCCTGCTCCATATGTGGCAGCAGTGATTCTGGTTCCACTACATGGACCCTGTAGGAAAACACATGGTCTGAAGCATGAGCGCAGTGATCTGACTGTGAAGCGCTCGTACAACCATGGGGTGGACTGGTGTCCATTTGAAACATTCCTGGAGGTTCCATTCCCTCCTTTCAGCTCCTTCTGTCCTTTGTCATGTTTTCATTTCAGAGAGTAGCTGCGTTTCCATTTTAGTTTTTCACAAAATAATATCGATATTTCTAACATTTGTTCTTTGAACGTGTTTCCATTGACGGTTGTTCTCGGCAGGAGCGTCATAACTGTCGTAAAATATCATCCCATGAGGTTCCACTGCCGTCACCTTCGGACCTTCAGATGAACCATCACCCTGATAGTGTTAGAGTGAATGAATCTGCTAATTCTCTTGTCAGTAAAAGTTGTTGGTGAACTTTTTAAAGACACTAATGTTAAACAAACACTGCCTTAAATGTAACACATGCACCAGCCTTAATAACTGTATGTATGGTATCTGGCTGCTGTTAGCAACGAAAATGACTGTTCAGTTATAAACAATTTAGCAATTTTGCTAACATTAGCATGCTAAGTGCTGCTACAGTGATTACTACCATTGAGATGTGAAAGACTGCACTGGGAGCTATATGACCATTAACAAACATTTATACTTTATTATTTATGTATAGTATCCTACAAAAGTACTATATCGTGATATATACGTATACCCCCAGTGGCTCAAATTATATTGGGATATACATTTTTAGACATTCCTATTACGAAATGAGTTATGAGTACAAAGTAAAAGACAAAGAAAGCAGTGAAAAACACGTCATAGACGACATCATCACGTCTCAGACATTATCCACTGAAGACAGAAAACAGATGGAATTCAAACCATCAACCTCACATGGTACAGAGGGTAAAACTATGGTACAAATATAGTAATTATGGTACATCTGGCAACACTGTGTGCATGTTGGTTCCCCTTCCTTCAGCTCCTCCTCTCTCTATTGTCTTTGTTTAATTTCAGACGTTTCTTTCTTTTCCAGAGTGATTCATGCAGAAACAATGAGCAGGACTCTGGTGTCCCCATCACTCATCATTCTCTCCATCTTACACACAAATGTCCAACAACCTTGACATATTACTACATTCTGCTCTTGCACAGGACCGTAGCACTGACACCGACTTTAACTGCATTGTTATGTTCTGACATACGGTTAGTAATTGAGTCCAGAACGGTTCTGTCAAAGCAGGTTTGTGCCGTAATTACCTGAAGTGCTCGAGTCTGATCACATTCATTTGTGTAAAAAACAAAAGCATCTCATTTTGTTCCAGTTCCAAAGGGAGTTATTATAGTCAGAGTAGTTTTATTTCCAGTAAACACAGTGATCTGTCAAAGCTTTTATAAAGATTATATCCACGATAAAACATACCTGAGATACTGCTGATAAAAGCACTTACTGTATTTTCTGGACTATAAGAGCATTTAAAAGACTTTAATTTTATACAAAAACCACAGTGTGCCTTATAATCCACAGAGTTTTATATATGGATTTATTCTGGTTGTGGTTAGTGACTTGGGATTTTGACTTTTTATGTCATAATTTTGACTTTTTATCCCATAAATTTGACTTTTTATCTCATGGTTATGACTTTTTATCCCATAAATTTGACTTTTTATCTCATGGTTATGACTTTTTATCTCATAAATTTGACTTTTTATCTCATAAATTTTACTTTTTATCTCATAAATTTGACTTTTTTTCTCATAATTTTGACTTTTTTTCTCATAATTTTGACTTTTTATCTCATAAATTTGACTTTTTATCTCATAAATTTGACTTTTTATCTCATAATTTTGACTTCCCTTAATACGCCTTATAGTGCAGATAACACAGTACTTGTTTTTACCCTGACCTCAAACTAAACTGGGCTGAAAAAGCCATTAAGGTTATGAACTAAATGTATTTTTTATTGTTTTTTTTTTTTTTCCTAAGCTCTGTTTGAAAGCCAAAATATCATGTTTTATGTTTTCAAGGCTTTTCGGTCATGCATTGATATCATAAAAAAAACAAAAACCCACCAACCTGTGGCCTGTTTCAGACGTAAGTGGAAAATTTTAGTGTAATAAATAACCAATGCTGACACGCTAAAAGGCTTTGTGGATCTGTCATATTGCAACATTTCGCATTTCTGCATCGGTACATGATGACACAGCTTAGGTCAAACCATTCCAGACCTGGTAACTCTAGCTCTTATTTTCTCTCCCCACAGAGATTCTTAACTGGATTTACTGCAATGTGATATAGGAGCGAGTACTGAGTATAGACGTGTGTGTGTGTGTGTGTGTGTGTGTGTGTGTGTGTGTGTGTGTGTGTGTGTGTGTGTGTGTGTGACTGTATATGTGTGTCACTGTGTTTGCAGGGTTCTATTTGTCAAAGGTGGGAAGTAACTAAGTAAAAATACTTCATTACTGTACTTAAGTAGATTTATTTTTCTGGCAACTTTTTTACTTTTACTCCCTACATTTGTTCATAAATATTTGTACTTTATACTCTTTACATTTATATAAATATATGTACTTTATACTCTTTACATTTATATAAATATATGTACTTTATACTCTTTACATTTATATAAATATATGTACTTTATACTCTTTACATTTATATAAATATATGTACTTTATACTCTTTACATTTATATAAATATTTGTACTTTATACTCTTTACATTTATATAAATATATGTACTTTCTACTCTTTACATTTATATAAATATATGTACTTTATACTCTTTACATTTATATAAATATATGTACTTTATACTCTTTACATTTATATAAATATATGTACTTTATACTCTTTACATTTATATAAATATTTGTACTTTATACTCTTTACATTTATATAAATATATGTACTTTATACTCTTTACATTTATATAAATATATGTACTTTATACTCTTTACATTTATATAAATATATGTACTTTATACTCTTTACATTTATATAAATATATGTACTTTATACTCTTTACATTTATATAAATATATGTACTTTCTACTCTTTACATTTATATAAATATTTGTACTTTCTACTCTTTACATTTATATAAATATATGTACTTTCTACTCTTTACATTTATATAAATATATGTACTTTCTACTCTTTACATTTATATAAATATATGTACTTTATACTCTTTACATTTATATAAATATATGTACTTTATACTCTTTACATTTATATAAATATTTGTACTTTATACTCTTTACATTTATATAAATATATGTACTTTATACTCTTTACATTTATATAAATATATGTACTTTATACTCTTTACATTTATATAAATATATGTACTTTATACTCTTTACATTTATATAAATATATGTACTTTATACTCTTTACATTTATATAAATATATGTACTTTATACTCTTTACATTTATATAAATATTTGTACTTTATACTCTTTACATTTATATAAATATATGTACTTTATACTCTTTACATTTATATAAATATTTGTACTTTATACTCTTTACATTTATATAAATATATGTACTTTATACTCTTTACATTTATATAAATATTTGTACTTTATACTCTTTATATTGTCAGAATAGATTCATTACTTTTTCAAACTAAACACATGTGATAAAGTGACTTCAGACTGAAAATCAGTGAAGAAAAATTGTGACTTTATATATTACACATATAATTAACAAAAAACTGAAACTTTTATCTCATAATTTCTATATTTTATTTCATACTTTTGACTTTCTTTCTCACAATTGTGCATTTCTTCTCATATTTATGACTTATTATTTAATCATTTAGACTTTTTATCTCACAATTCTGCTTTTTTTAATCTGATCAGAATGATGACTTTATCTTAATGGTAACTTTTGTTTATTTTTGTTCTTCCCATTTTTTCTATATTTCTCATCCATACCCTTAAAGTCGTACCTGTGACCTGATCAAACACATGATCTTCACACTAACTCACTTTTAAAGGCTTTATGAAAGCTTTTATGATTTTTCCTGCTTCAATAAGTATTATTTCATTTATGGCAAATAAATTAAGTTTTACTTTTTTACTTTATTACAATTGAGAAGTTTTTTTTGTTTTTTTTTTTTAACTTTTACTCCAATAAAGTAGTTGAATCATCACATGTACTTTTACCACAGTATTTTTTTTTTGGTTTGACACCAGTAGCTGTACTTCAATAATAATAATAATAAAGTTTATTTCTATAGCACCTTTCATACAGTGATTGACAATTGAAATAGAACTTTAAAATACATTATAATTACACACACAATTATAAAAGTACAAGAATTAGAATAAAATAAAAATAAATAAATACAATTTTTTTAAAAATCAATACAATATATAAAATGAGATGAGCACAGGTTTGCATCAGTGCAGAATGTGAGCACGTTGACCACCTGTGCTCATCGTTTGTGCACATACAGTTTTGGACACTCGTGTGTTTGAGTATGAGATCAGATGTTTGTGGGTCCATGTCTGGGACGGTGGAGGAGCAGAGGACGCTGGGATATGCTGAGCCTGGGGGGGGATCCTCTTGTGTGCTGAATGGAATTGAGGAATGCCACCATAGACAAACACGCTGCGAGCTATGAAACAACCGCCATACATCTGAAATCAACACTCTGCGTCCCTGCTATCCAACACAAAAGGGGAAGTCAATCCAAGATACTAAAGAGGGGGAGAACGAGAGAAAGAAAAGAAAAAACAAACATTACAAGGGTGCCTCAGTTTAGCCCAAAGGGGGTTTCAATGTAATGTCACAGAAATGCTTTAATATAGTCACACTATGTAATGAGTTGATGTAATAATAACACACGCATCTTTTTTTTTTTTTTTTTAGACATGTGGTTCAAACCATATCACTACTGTGCAACTGAAAATGCCATGTAACATCATTTAAAAACTGTTTTACTCTGAAGGCTATGTAGAAATAAATAAATAAAAGAAGAAGAAGAAATATTTACAAATTAAATAGAATTAAACAAGTTAAATTAATTAATTGATAAAAAAAAATATTTGTAAAAAAATTATTACAGGACCTGTGATAACAATTTTAAAAATATATTAATTTTTTTTTTAAATGTATGCTAACATTTAAAGAAAAATAAAAAGGAAAGAAATTAAAAAGAAAAATCAATCAATCAATCAATAGAAAATACAAAAAAAAATAAAAAACATAAAAATACTAAATATAAAAATGTATAATAAAAATAGTAATTAATTACAAATGTTTTGTTTTAAATATACAAAGAAAATTAATAGAGGCTCTACAATAATTTTTTTTTTTAAATGATTAAAAAAGAAAAAGAAAGAAATAATAAATAAGTATATAAAAATACTCAATAAAAAATTAATAATAAAAAAATAAATAGTAGTATACAAAAATATGCACAAAAAAATTACAGGACCGACGATAAAAATAAAAAAAATGCTAAAAAAAAAACAAAACTAAAAATCACAGGACTTGACACGACGACATTGATGCTCAAACAACATATAGTGTAACTGTAGACATCATTCTGCACTTTGTGTCATTTCTGGACTTGTTGCATATATGTATATATATATATATACATATATGAATGGTTGTGTTTGTATAGTGTTGGAGGAGCTGTGTGGTTTGCATGTTCGTACCATGACGTTGGCCACAGTTGCTGTTTGTGCAGAACACCCACAGATCCAAACGCATCTTGCTCTGCATGAGGTTTATGAGGTGAGAGCTTTTTTTTTTTGTTTTATTTTGCTCCACACGCAGACAGTTCAGTTAGCATTATCCTAGCGACGCATGTGGATTTCCAAACATTGGCAGACAATTGTCCCTCATGTACTTCATTCTAATAATCTGGCAGCGTTAGCAGCGTGTGACACCAAATGATTTCAACTTGCATTTGCTATAGAAGGTGTACACGTGTGCGGGAATGTAATTGATTTATTTATTTTTATGACTAGGATTCAAAGCAAGTGTGAGATTTTCTACCATAATGCGGCTTCAGCCAGACAAGACGAGTGTGCGCTTGAATAAAGGTGGGGGGGGGGGTAGCTCCTCATCTGCGGCGGGCCTCGCAATCCTTCCAAACCTTCCAAGAACGTTGATAAGCAGATCCCTGAAATGAAATCTTCCCCAGCACCCCGGCTGGATCTGCCTCTAATCGTTTTATTTACAGTCACTATAAAAGATGCCTCCCTTTTTTTAATGGTGCAGTGAAATAATAGGCAGCTGAGGAACAATTGGTACAGTCCTATAAGCACCCCCCCACACACACCCCCCCCACCCCCTTCCATTTTCACATTAGTCTAATCGAGGCGAGGGGAAGGATATAAAGACATCAGTTGGATGAAATGAATGTAATTGGAGAATAATGTAGTTAGTTTGCTCTAATCTTCTGCATAATATTAAAATGTTCTCAATGCACCCCAGCTGCACGCAATCACCCTGCGCTGAGGGGGGAACCTGCAAGTCTGGAGTGAGGGAAGAAAAAAAAAAAGATATGGTGGAATGTAGGAAAAAAGGCCAAGACCACAAACAATGGAGCGGTACAGTAGATCAATAAAACAAATGAATTCATTATTGTTATTGGATGTACATATATATATATAAGCTACATTTAATCTGTTGTCCTAAAGCAGGTATAAGACAACAATAAAACACAGTGATTTTCAGTTTTACATTCACTACACAATGGCTACTTGATTATAGAGTTGGTCCTCATGAGACATGTAAATGTGTGTGTGTGTGTGTGTGTGTTTGTGTGTGTGTCTTAACTAAATACACAAACATATTTGTATATCACATTTCATGTACAGGACAATTTTGGGAACACACAGTAAACCTGTTCCTGATGACCTCTGACCTCAGGGCTCTGGATGCTTCATATGGAAACAGAATAAAATGATGATGTCATTTTTGTAACGAACTCAAACTAAGTCTGCCTTAACAAAGCTAATTAGCTTTAGCACAAAAATGAACCAGACTAACATTCTACTGTTGAGGACGAAGGACATGTTTAAAATAAAATAAAACTAATAAATGAATAAAAATGTCATGTTTCAATGATAAGATGCAATAAAGTCGTTAATAGTCTACTTTATTTTCTTTTTTTTGCCTCAGAATTGTCTCATAGTTCAGTAGAATTTGGTTTCAAGCTCACAAAATCATCAGGACATTAGTCAATATACACAGTAAACTTTACAGTGTTAAATCAACACTTAGAGAGTTTATTTAACTTTTTCTAGAGTGTATTTGGTCCCATTTTCTCCAAATTAACACTGCAAAATTTACTGTGTACTCAACATTTTTTTCCTGAATTCAAAAAGTAAAACTTATAAGCTCTGCCCTTTATTATCATTATCATTATTATTATTTATTTATTTTTTACAAACTAATAATCCAATAGGTTCTGCTTCCTCTGCTTTAACACACTTTTTGTTGATGTAAATTCATCATTAACATAAAAACATCCATTTATATACACATTTTTTCACCTCACACTATGTGATTTATACTAATTATATAATCAACAACTCATTCTAACAACTGAGCCATGGTCGCCCCATGAGGTCAAGACAAAGGAAGTCTGTAGAAAGTTAGGAATGACTAAAAAAAATGATGGATTATAGAGTTTAATGACTGTTGTCACTTCTGGAAAAACAATGTAAAGATTGTTGACGTTTTCTCACATTCTTCACTCATCTTTGATAAATGTAAATCTACACTTTTTTAGGATGGTAATGATGGCTCAGATGATGAGACCTAAGTGTTTTTAGTTTATTTACACCTAAGTCTAAAACCAGCAGTAATGAGGAGTAAAAAAACAAAAAAACAAAAAAAAAAAACAGGAAAAAGAAAAAAGTACTTACATGAGATCTCAAAACACAATAAAATAAAGTTGGTCTTAATTACCATACTCCACACACACACACACAAACAGGTTTAAGCCTCACTGTAATTTAACTTTAACTCCAACTGTACAACCCACACTGTCACTGGGAAAACTTCCGTCTTTATACATGTAAGCCCCGCCCACAGTCTTATCAATTAACACACAATCGACTATTTACATAAAACAAACATCAAACTGAAGTCATATTACATCCTACAAACTATGACACAAATTAACATCGATACAGATAACATAAACAGAATATATATATATATATATATATATATATATATGTATATGAATGTTTGTTTCCTGCAGTGAATGGTTCAGTCCGAGGTCACGTGACCCATGAAGCGCGTGAATTATGGGTATTTAACAGGTGATGAGGAAGTGGTTCGGTTTGGTCCATTTCTGCAGCCGGTAAGTGTGTGTGTGTGTGTGTGTGTGTGTGTGTGTGTGTGTGTGTTGTTGCTGGTGTACACCCCCAAACACCCACCACATGGAGAAATGACAGAGTAGTGAGATGAGAACCATATGGAAACAATGTACAATTCTAATGCGGAAGAGCCGCTTCACACGCGCGAGAAAAAAGACGAGCGAACCCCCCACCCCCCCTTCTAATGCCACCGTTAACAAACACCCGTTAATGTTCTTCTTCTATGGTTGTTTCCGGTTGTTTCCACCCTCTGTCTTTATATTTAAACATGAATCACTGTAAAGATTCAGTGCAGAGAAATTGTGACTTTCTACATAATAATTATAACTTTTATCTTATAGTTTAAATTCTATTTGTCATAATTATGCATTTCTATCTCATTTCTATGACTGTATCTCAGAGCTTTAACTTTTTTTTATCTCATAATTATACATTTTTTTAATCTCACATTTGAATTTTTTCATGTCGTAATGATGAAGTTTCATCTAAATTGTGCCTTTTCCCCCAATTTTTCCTAAATTTCCTGTCCATACTCACTAAACTAACTGTGACCTGTGATACATTATCTCCACACTAAAGCACTTTTAAAAACTTTATTTTTTGGGGGGATACTTTTGAAACTTTCCTCTTTTTTTACTGGTTAAATCAATATTATTTCATCCAACCACTGTGTAAATGAAAGGTAATTCTGATAAAATACTCTGTCATATTTAGCCTCAGTCGTCCTCATGTAAACGGCCTCTAACTACGTCATCCTATAGATTATACTGATTGGTTGTAGTACCGTCCTATAGTCATCATGAATTGGTCACTGTAGTTGTGCCGCCATATTGGACGACAAGAAGGCATCATCTTACAACACGCTGCTGTTTTATCACCATTATATGAAAATCCACACATTCCTGTTCCCATTATAACTCCTGTTGTTCTGTCAGTTGTTTCCAGGAGACGACAGACGGATGTTCCTTCGACAGATGACGTCCACTGTACGCTGCAAGACACGGAAACTGAATGACGACACACGTTAATTTTATATTTGGTAGGTTGAATGTTGATCATTCTGCACACGTTTACACTCCTGGTTGGTTTATTTACACCAGTAGACATTGGTACATGTTTCCTGAATTGTGTGTTACTATGACGACGCTCCAAATACATGAGCTTGAATCTGAAATTGACCAGGAGGTTGGTTTAAGTGTGGGAAACAGTTAAATTAATTTTACATGACACAGTACAGTACACCACTGAAGTGTTGTTGTTTACCTGCTTATGATGATGCGACTTTGACGTGTCATTCTTTGATCCAACCTGCCACCAACTGTCTATATCAGGGGTGTCCTCATCTAGTCTTCGTGTCTCACATGTTTTATGTATTTCCTTCTTCCACATGATTCAGTTTCACCCTTTAACTCCTGAAATTTTTGCAGTTCCACAGTAAAAAAAATAATTAAAATAAGCAACAATATGAACAAAAATGGCCAGAGTCATCAATAAAATGAACAAAAATTTTAAATAAAGTGACAAAATAATTAGTAAGACACAAAGTTTTGGTTCATTTTGTTGCTCATTGTTTATTTTTCTACATTTTACTTTTTATTTGATTATTTTTTTCTTTAATTTTGTTCCATTTTGTGTCTTAATTTCTTCATGTTACTAATTATTTTTGTCAGTTTTATTATTCATTTTTGTTCATTTTATTGATTACTTTGGCCATTTTTGTTAAGTTTGTTGCTCATTTTAATAGTTTTTTTTTAACAGTAGAATTGTTAAAGTTTCAGGAGTTAAAGGATAAACTGAATCGTTGAAGAGAGAAATATTTAAAACATGTCGGACACCTCTGGTCTATGTCCATCTAGGCTTTTATGATTCGTCACTGCCTCAGTTGTGGATGCAGATGTTCTGTTGATCAAATACTTATAAATCTCCACATACTTTAAATGAGGAAGTGTCATTGGCTTTTGGTCGAGTACAGGAGTCGAAACATCTGTTCAATCTTTGATCGATATTGATTCTCATGAGTATCAGACAACTTTGAAGCGTCGTCAGGACGACCATAAAATTCTACAATAATAGTTTTCTTAACGTCCAATGTGGAGGCACAGTGGAATTATGGGATTTTAGCCCCGCCTCCTCAGGCTGTGAAGCACCACCCACACATGGAATGAATAGATATGTTGATATAAAATGGTGGTGTCTCTGTATATTTTATTTTTTATTCATATTTTATGTATTACATCAACCTGTCAAAGGGACTACAGGTGGAAATTAGCAAGAAATGCTACGACCTGGTACAGAGGCATCTGTCCTTCACTGTCCCGTAAATAAAAAAATTAAAAAAATAAAATTAATAGGGATAGCACATTGGTTGTTAGTTGCCAAGGCTGGCTATGGAGGTTCAGAGGTTTATTTTCTCAATGAAATTGTGACTTTCTATTTTATAATTATAACTTTTATCTCATAATTATAACTTTTATCTCATAATTGTGACTTTTTCTCATAATTTCAAGTCTTTTTGTCATAATTATGCATTTCTTATCTCATATGTATGAATGTATCTCACAATTTGGACTTTTTATCTCATAATAATTCATTTTTTAACCCCACATTTGACCTTTTTTGAATCGTAATAATGAAGTTTCATGTAAATTGTGACTTTTTTCCCCCCATTTTTCCTAAATTTCCTGCCCATACCCACTAAACTGACTAACTGTGACCTGATCAGACTCATTATCTAAACACTAAATCACTTTTAAAGGCTTTATTTTTGGATACTTTTGAAACTTTGCTGTTTTTTTTACTGGTTTTATTTCATCCAACCACCGTGTAAATGTAATAAAAGTCGTATTTAGCCGCAGTCGTGTAAACGGCCTCTAACTATGTCATCCTAAAGATTACACTGATTGGTTGTAGTACCGTCCTATTACATACAGAGGATTTGAAAGACAACCTTTAGCCCCGCCTCCTCTGACTATGAAGCACCACTAGACCTATACATGTATGAACAGAGATAGCACTGCTAGGCTAGTTTTGTTAGATTTAGATCCAGATAATTCCTCTAACAGACACACTTTCTTTTTACATTTGTTCCACACACTCCAACACACGGTCGACCAGGGCCTGTGAAGAGAATAAACCCATCTTTCCTCTCTCTATCTTTTCTTTTGACACAGTAAAGTGATCCTTCCACCCTGCTGACGGCTGGCTAATTTGTAATGGGGGGGGGGGGGCTTGTTGGTTGCCAAGGCTGGCTATGGTGCTGGTAAAATCAGGAACAGTAGGGACCAAAAGTATCAGCATGGGTTTCAGAGGTTCATTTTCTCCATGCTGAGTGCAGCCTGGTACAGCCTGACTACGGTTTTATTTTTTTTCCTTTTTTCATACGCTGCCAAAAAACATGCGATAGTACAATAACTTCCAATAGGAGCCAGTGTGTAAGGAATTAAGTTTTCTCTGTAGTAACGAAGGTGGAATAATGTGCAAAAAAAATGTGAATAATGTGCAAAAATAATGTGAATAATGTGCAAAAATAATGTGAATAATGTGCAAAAATAATGTGAATAATGTGCAGAAATAATGTGAATAATGTGCAAAAATAATGTGAATAATATGCAAAAATAATGTGAATAATGTGCAAAAATGATTAAAGGTGTATTTGTTTTAGTTCCTTATCATGAACTGGTCTGTTCTTAATAAACCTGATCTGCACTAACATGTTTACTTAGAAATTAATTTCTTATTAGACTGTAAATAATGGTCATAAAACATTTTTAAAAATGTAAAATAAATGAATAAAATTAATTTCAATAAATAAAAAAATAAAATAAATTCATGAATAATATTTAAAAAAAGAATACAAATAATACAAATAAAAGTAACAAAATAAAATCAATTTAAAAATCTAAATAATGATAAAAATAAAATAATTTAAAAAAAGTAAAAACGTATGAATAAAAATAATAATTAAAAATAATTACAATAAAATAAAAAACAAAATAAAAAAATTTAAATATAAGTAATAATGAAAAAATAATAAAAATGACAACAAAAATTTAAAAGTAAAATAAATAAAATTATAAATAATATATTAAAAAAATAAAAATAATCCATGCATTAAAAACATTTATTTCGTAGTGTTCTGATGTTTTAAATACACATTTTTTTGCTGAAAAGCTTAAACATATGTTTTCGAGCTGAGTGGACATTTTTTTCACTGAATGAAAAAAAACAGGTTCATTATACAGATTTCAATCACATTATTTTTTTCAGCCTAAAGTGGAATAAAAACACTTCTGGAAAAAAAATGTTGACTAAGGCATCAACGGGTTAATGGCCCTGAGATTAATTCAATATTATCTTCTTTAATACCTCTTTAGATTAAAAAAAACAAAACATTTTCTCCAAAGAAAGAGTGTAATGAAGTTTTAATCAAACCACTGCAGTAGAAGTACACATACTGGTGTGGAAAATACTCTGGTAAAAGTAGAAGTACTGATTCAACTGCTTTACTGAAGTAAAAGTACAACTTCTGAACTGGAATAAAGTACAAAGTAAAAAAAAAAAAAAAAAATGACAAAAATATCCAAAAATAAAACCTTTAAAAGTGAGTTGATAAATAATGATGTGTTTTATTGGCTCATGGTACTGAGTTTAGTGGGTATGGACAGAACATTTAGGAAACATTCAAAAGTCATGAATAAGATTTAAAAAAAAAAAAAAAAAAAGCATAATTAAGAGATTTTAAAAAATAAATCGTGAGATAAAACACTCAGAATAATGAGAATAAAAAAGATATTTAAAAAAAGACAATTATGAGACAGTCACAATTTCTGATGTATGACGTATTTTTCATACTATTCTGAGAATGTAAAGAGTATAAAGTACAAATATTTATATAAATGTAAAGAGTATAAAGTACAAATATTTATATAAATGTAAAGAGTATAAAGTACAAATATTTATATTAATGTAAAGAGTATAAAGTACAAATATTTATATAAAAGTAAAGAGTATAAAGTACATATATTTATATAAATGTAAAGAGTATAAAGTACAAATATTTATATAAATGTAAAGAGTATAAAGTACAAATATTTATATAAATGTAAAGAGTATAAAGTACAAATATTTATATTAATGTAGAGTATAAAGTACAAATATTTATATAAATGTAAAGAGTATATTTGTACAAATGTATGGAGTAAAAGTAAAGTTTCCAGTAGAATATTCCTACCAGTGTGTGTAGTAGTTGTGTGTATAGTTGTGTGTATAGTTGTGTGTATAGTTGTGTGTATAGTTGTGTGTATAGTTGTGTGTAGGACAGTTGTCGTGTGAACAGCACTAGCCTCACAGTGGAATTAGGAGTGAGGTTTATTATTAGTTCCCCTTTGGCTTAGCCTCGTCTGTGATTTCAAGGCAAAAAAAAAAAAAAAAAACTCGCTCTGAGGCGTATTATTGTGCAAGAAAATTGTCATTAGACAGTGGAACAAATAACCTCGAAACGTCATGGGTGTCTTCACCAGGGATCTAAAACAACAACAAAGAATTAATCAAATTAAAAGGAAGCCTTGTTATGCGATTTCAGTTTAATTTCCAAAACCAAGCCTCTATTTAGTGTTTGACAAAAACCTAGAAAAGAAAAAAGACAAGTCACAGTTTAAGAGCTCACTAACAGTTTTATATTAGTGAAGAATTATCAATCCTTTAAGCTAATTTGGATAAGTTGAGGAGCCATAAAGTGGGCTCTGAAAATGGAGTAGCCTATTTGTTAAGCTCCCACCCCCTTTTTTTTTTTTTATGCCACCGGGGCACTAATGCACTTTTGTTTTCCCTTGTTGATCATCTCCTATTTAAGGCACATTAAATCCTTGAAATTAATATAAATCTATGAAAGCTATTAGTGACGTCTACTCGTATCAGGCGCCCACACACACACACACACACAGGCCTTCACTGAAAGAATGATTACTATGACCACGTTTAAGCCGCGTCGTCAACTTTAGAATAAAATGTTCTGTCGTGGGTGGACTTATTGTTATTTTAATTAACTTTACTAGTATTTATTTTTTTGGAAACGTTTTATTTTAAGTCCAGACATTTTTTGTACAAATATCTGCAATGTATACTCTTTATATTTATATAAATATCTGTATTTTATACTATTTTCATTCTCACAATAGACTTTTTCAAACTTGACAAATGTGAAAGTATGGAAAATATATTGTAAATCAGAAATTGTGACCAACGATCATCATTATTTACGTTTAATGGCATAATTTGGACTTTTTCTCATAATTTTGACTTTTTCTCATAATTTTGACTTTTTTTAAAGTTTGATTTCGCATAATAAGAATGTGCTTTGTTCCGTGTTAACACTCAACAAGTGACTGTTTAGCTTCACTTAATGCACCTTATAGTCCAGTGCGCCTTCTATATGAAACAACCTATAATATAAACAGTTTATTACCAGTGCGCTTTATACTGTGGAAAATACAGTGTTGAATTATTTTGTCATTTTTTTGCCATCATTAGTTTAAGCAGACAATAGTCAAACTTTTCTCAGCGTACCTTTAACCTCCAGTCACTGTTTCGTCGCCCCTGCACCATTTTCCACCCCCCCCCCCTTTTTCACTTCCCATTATCCAGCCACAGCCATTCTTCTCCAAACCCCTATCCCCACTTAAGCCCTTTCTCTTTCCCTGCTGGGGCTGGAGAGGGGCCGAAGCCACAGCATCTCCCCATCCGTTAGCCAGGAGCCAGAGATCCCAGCCAGAGATGCCATCTGATTCAAGTCTATCATAATGAAGGTCCAGCATGGGGCTAAATGAGTTTCCACCTCAGCCGCGCGAGGGGCTAATGACAAAACAGCCTCCCTGTGCTCCTTGGCCTGCCGCTAGCTTTAATCAGGGCATATGGCACTTGCCTAAACTGCTTGGCTATGAGGAACAGAGAGGAGAGAAGTGAAGAAGAGAGGAAGAGGATGTGGGATTAGTGGAGGAAGAGAGAACAGAAGAATGTCCTGGAAGAGCGAAGAAAAACAAGTGACATGTGGAGACGACAAGAGGCTCTTTATATGAACTCCATTAATACACACTGAGGCTGGAAAAGACACATTAAGAAGAGGGTTTAACCCTGACAGGCTATAGATATAGATATATAGATATAGATATAGATACAGATATATATAGATAGATAGAAAGCGATATGAAAAAAATAAATTGTAGTCAAAATAATTACATAAGAATCAATTACATAATTAATTAAATTAAAAAATAAGTAAAAAAATAAGTGAACAAATTAATAAATAAATAAGACAAATAGATTTAAAATAAATTCATAAAAAAAGATTTAAAAAATGAATAAAGTGGGCAAATAAATAATAATAATAAATAGAAA
Source organism: Siphamia tubifer (assembly GCA_020466265.1). Taxonomy (NCBI): domain Eukaryota; kingdom Metazoa; phylum Chordata; class Actinopteri; order Kurtiformes; family Apogonidae; genus Siphamia; species Siphamia tubifer. Next base: position 36,871,139 of record CM035802.1, on the reverse strand, counting down.
ATCTAAATAAATTAATAAAAAATCCAAAAAATACATTAATAACAAAAATAAACTGAATAAATAAAAAATGTAAAAGTAATAAATCAATCAAAATATATACAAATAAAGAAAATTTCCATTCAGCTTTCAACAAATAGTGAATTAAAAATTTTTTATTTCATAATGTTCTAATTTAGTGTTTTAAATACACGTTTCTTTGCTTCAAAGTTTAAATGCATGTTTTCCAGCTGAGTGGACGTTTTTGTAACTACATTAAAAAAAATAGCTTCGTTAAAAAGATTTCAATCAGATTTCAGGAAGAATAAAAACACTGAGGAAAAACAATGTTGTCAAAGATTCTCATGATTCATGCATCAAAGTTAAAAAATTATATATAATTAATCACCAAAAACACTGTTACGGGGATGAGTCTTTGTTACGGGGTTGAAGGTGTGACTGTTTTTATACCAGCTTCTAATGTGCAGCCAGTTTATGGAAGCACCCTTATATAGCACTTTACTAGCCTAGCCATGCTAAACCCCTAGCACATGTTCTACCGTCGTAGTCCAGTTTCACACAATGTAACTTTTGGCTCAATTTCCCTGAAACTGACCGACGAATCACGGTGCAGTATCGAGTTAGAGGGCGGGTGTAACAGTGACGCTTCAAATATTTGGAGACAAACAACCACAGAAGAACAGGTGTAGATTTCCTTTTATCACAGATGAGTGAAGAATGTGAGAAAACATCAACAATCTTTAAATACAGTCGTTCAGCTCCATAATCCACCATTTTGTTTAGTCATTCCTAACTTTCTCCGGACTCTTCCGTCAACTTTCAGGCGCTCTAACTACGTCATCCTAAAGATTACACTGATTGGTTGTCGTACCGTTCTATTGCATACAGAGGGATTTGAAAGACAACCTTTTAGCCCCGCCTCCTCTGACTATGAAGCACCACTAGACCCATACATGGAATAAATAGGGATAGCACCGCTAGGCTAGGCTAACACTTAACAACATAAAAGACAATCAAAATACTTCACATCTAAAACACAGGATAAAACAACCCAATCAAATCTAATTTGAAAATGTAAAGTCATTCATGCATCAATGGGTAAAAAAAAAAGGTTTATTTTGTCACTTTTAGGATAAAAACAGACAAGAGTCGACCAGTAAAGGCTCAGACATGGTCAACCCCATCACCAAAAACACTGTTACGGGGATGAGTCTTTGTTACGGGGTGGACTGTTTTGATGTGAGCTTCTAATGTGCACCATCACACACACACACACACATATATATATATATATATATATATATTCTGAGGCGTTAGTGCTGATGGACACATGGAAAGGCTTCACTTCCTGTCAGATTTTATCCACTAGTTTCCAGCTGAATTGCAGGGTTCTAAATTTAACACGTTCACAGACCTATTTGATACTTTCTACTTCATTCGCGGTGTTCCGTACGAGAGTCTGTTGGGATAAATTTTTGGCACTTAGATATGGAAAGGTTGGAGAAGAGATATATGGGGGTAAAGGATGTGAGTGTGAAGTTAGTTGTGCAGCAGTGAAATATGACAGGATAAAGCTAAAGGAGGCTGAGGCTGAAGCTGCATGGAGTGAATAGGTATAGGCCTGAGGGTCCTAATGCAGGGGTACTAACATGTCTGGGTGTGAAGATGGAAGAGGTATGGGGCCGGCGAGAGCAGAGGAAGACAGCTGGGCCTCGAGGAGAAGGCGGTTGATGGGGCTGTGGTCTTGAGATGGGGGCCGTGGAAGGATCTGGGTCTGGCTCAGCCTGGTGCCGCTCTGGCAGATGCTGCCTCAGACTGGATGAGGGAGGGGACCACCACTGACAGACTGGATGAGGGAGGGGACCACCACTGACAGACTGGGATGAGGGGACCACCACTGACAGACTGGATGAGGGAGGGGACCACCACTGACAGACTGGATGAGGGAGGGGACCACCACTGACAGACTGGATGAGGAGACCACCACTGACAGACTGGATGAGGAGACCACCACTGACAGACTGGATGAGGGAGGGGACCACCACTGACAGACTGGATGAGGGAGGGGACCACCACTGACAGACTGGATGAGGGAGGGGACCACCACTGACAGACTGGATGAGGAGACCACCACTGACAGACTGGATGAGGGAGGGGACCACCACTGACAGACTGGATGAGGGAGGGGACCACCACTGACAGACTGGATGAGGAGACCACCACTGACAGACTGGATGAGGGAGGGGACCACCACTGACAGACTGCTGGCGGCTAGAGCTGTGTGTTCCTGCTCGACCGAAACCACCTCTGTCTGACTGTTTCTCTTTGTGCCTTATCTCCCTGAACCTTCCCCCCTTTTCTCTACATCTTTCTGTCCGTCTCCACTTCCTCCTCCTCTTCCTCTTCTTCTTCTTCTTCCTCCTCCTCCTCTTCTTCTTCCTCTTCTTCCTCCTCCTCCTCTTCCTCTTCCTCTTCTTCTTCCTCCTCCTCTTCTTCCTCCTTTTAATTTTACCCTCTAGATAAGACAGATTTAGGGGAATAACTATAGATCAAATACATTTCTATTACAGTTTTTTTGTAAAAAAAATAGTGATACTCCTTATATTTCGACAAAGTAGCTGCGTTTCCATTCCCTTGGAAATTCACAAATGGTAAATGGACAACAGTGTCTCACTCCCAGTGCGTCAAAATTCGACACTCTGACCAAATGTGGGTATTTGAAACACAAGGTGTCCTTCAACCTTTAATTCAGATGCAGTGAGTTTCTAACGTGACCACGACTGTATGAGAAGCTCAGGTTTAAAACACTTCTTTTATTCAGGGTTAGGGGTTAGGGGTGCGAGCATCTCTATTAGACGATGAGGGACACTTTGTGCATCAGATTCTGACGTTTGGTCAGTGGGTCTGAACATGTCTGAGTTTGACGCACTGGGAGTGAGAATGCCCTGAAATAAAGCCAAAAAAAAAGGCTAAATAAAAAAAAAAAGATTCAAATATCGCTAAAAAGTTTTTCCACTTTCATGAGGTGGTGTTTCAGACATTTCAATATTCTAATATAACGCAAAAGCACAATGGAAAGACTTATTTCCACAATTATACGTGACACGTACATGGTCACATGATCACTTCTCTCAGTGATAATTGTTCGGTGCACATGGACAGAGGAGGAGACGGACAAACATCAGAGAAGTGCAGCGTGATGTCAAGATGTGGAAAGGTCCATCTTCCAGCAGTGAAATCTCGTGGGATGATATTTCACGAGAGTTACGACATTCCTGCCGAGAACAAGAGTTAATGGAAATGTGTTCAAACATAAATAGAATTAGTAAAAATGTTCAGAATATGACTATTGTTGTGAGACGCAGCTCGTATATTTGTGTATTAAACATGTTTCCATTGACTGTTCAACCCTGTCATTGTTGTGCTAAGCCCACCCTACAATCTACAAATGGAGGGTTCTGATTGGACCAATAAAATGTTAGTGGTCCTGGCGGAGGTTCTATGGAGCGACGCTACGATTCAGACAAAAACACTTTTAAGGCAAGAGAGGCCGACGAGTTTACGAGGATATATATGAGCTTATAGTGCAGCAAAAACTGATGCGCACACACACACACACACACACACACACACACACACACACACACACACACACACACACACACACACACACACACAGTAGAAAAATTATCAGCTTCAAATGTTCCAAAGCAAATGGCTGAAAGAAGCGTCTCCTTATTTGCTGACAGTCGTGCTACCTCCTGTAATAAAAAGTCAATGAACCAAGGGCAGTCAATATATTCCAATAACAAAGACTGTGAGATTTGTCATTTTCCAACTCCCTGCTTTTTTTTTTTTTTTTTTTTTCTTCTTTAGTATGAGAAGAAGAATGAGGGGGTGGGTGGGGGGGGCAAGAAAGAAACAAACACAGCACATTAACACAGTCACACTGTCTCTTAAAAATAGAGAAATCTAGGGAAAAAAAGCCCCCCCCCCCATCCACCAAACACAACCTGAAGAGAGAATGCATCTGACTGTGACAAACCAAACACGCTCTGGTAATAGAATTTTCCATCTCGGCAAAAAAAAAACTGATAAGGAAGAGAAAACATAACAACAGCGAGTGGCAGATATCTGAAGGAGGTGATTTGAAAGAACAACAGCCAGCCGCTCCAGATGCCTCCTCTCACTGAGTTCTTACATAAATATGCCGTTAAGCAATATGATGTATTATTATTACCTGAAAACATGCTATGAGCCGACGTTGGCAGCATATGAGCCGAGCGCCTTAGCTCCCCAAAGGAGATTGTCTCGACACCACATATCAACCCCGCGCTATTGGATTCCCTGACTTTTAACTGCGTTAACCCACTTCCTGGTGAATACAAATTCAATTTTAACTGCCGCAGTTTTTTTTATTTGCCACGTGTGCCCCCCCCCCCCTCCACTCCTTTCCTTTTTCCTCTTTCACTTGTCTTGTTCTCAATAGACTGGCATAACCACGTAAGAAACAATTTCCCTCTATTGAGTATACACAAACTATAAAATTAAAATGAAGTGCTATTACATGTGTGCAAAAAAAAAAAAAAGGGAAGGGGAGGGAGGGAGGGGTGGGGGCTGGAAATCTCCTCAGCAGGAGAGAATGGCCCCCTCTAGTTTCTTTTTTATTTCTTCCATCCATCTCTTTTTTTTGCCTATAGCTCTGCTTCTCCTTCTTCTGCTGCCATCCATGTTGGTAGATGTTGATAATCTCACATGTTTTGTGTCATGGTTCAAGATGGTGCAGTACATTTATAATGGATATTGACTTTCCTTGAGCTATACTGTTAAAAAAAAAAAAGAAGAAATAAATTTGCTTTAGAGAATTGAGTTTATAAATACACTTTACATGTTAGAACTAGAACTAAAAATGACAATCGTTAATTATCTGACTAATGTATCATCTATACCAGGGGTTCTCAAACTATTTTGGCCCAGGTCCCCCTTGGAGGGGTGAAATTTTTCCATGTCCCCCCTCATCCTCGCGATACTGAAAATGATAAAAAACCACTTCAACAATGATTATTATGAAACAATGATAACCTTTTTTAATAGTGCTTTTGTGCAAACCAGCCACATTTTCAGGTATTATAATATAAATGAGCACTTCAGAAACAACAATTTTAAATAATTTTAAAATAATAAACGGAACAAAAGACACACAAAACCGTGTGTGTGTGTGTGTGTGTGTGACAGACAGACAGACAGACAGACAGACAGACAGAGACTTAATGAGAGGGATGAGCTTGTCAAACTCAATATAACTATCAATGTACTTTCTCTTTTTAGGGTTAGGGCGTTTGTTTTTGTCATTGTCATTTTCATTGTCATTTCTTTTACCACTTCTTGAGGAACTTGGCGGACACAAAAATCGATCCATGTTCGCTGCAGGGTGGCTAAAAATAACCTGTGACTCGCTCCGTCTCAATTTAGTCAAACAGCGCTGTTACTTCCGCCCGCTCGCTACAAAATAAAACTTCCGCATTTCAAAATAAAACCGCAAAAAAACCCAACAAAAAAACAGTGAATAATTTCGCGTACCCCCTGGACATTCGCCACGTCCCCCTAGGGGTCTGTGGACCCCAGTTTGAGAACCGTGGATCTACTGTATCATGTCCATAGATGGTATTAGAAATAACTGCACTATATGAGATACGACTGATTAGTAAGTGATTAGTATTTGTTGAACATAAAAGCTATTGTACCTCAAAAGAGATGAAAGGATATTTTTTTGTATTTTCCTTGACCAGGGGTGTCAAACATGTGGCCCGGGGGCCAAATCCAGTTTTATGAAATACAAAAATGACAGTGACTGTACTGATAATTTAATTTCAGGTTCCACATACAGATAAAAATAGATCAGATCCTTAAAATACTGTCATAATAATAACCTATAAATACTCATAACTCCACATTTTTGTCTTTAATTTAAACCAGAGGATTTTAGTTCAGGGGCCACATTCACCTGAATTTCATCTGAATTGTGAAACATAATATACATAAATATTGTCAAATCCAAATATTTTTTTTATATTTTAGGGTGAATAAGAGTAAAAATAAATAATGTTCAAACAATGTGAATAACATCAAACAGAAAATGGTTCAAATTGTGTCTTAATTTTCTTTAAACATTTCATGTTGTTCACATTTGTTCAGGTTTTTCACATTTTCTTGTTACAGTTAAAGTTTGTAAATGGAAATATTTTCATAATTTAATATTTATTTGCAACCAAACAATGACAAAAATGTAAAGTTGTCGTCATTTATAGGCAAAGAAAAAAGCTGTTTTTCATCCCATGGGCCGCATTGGAACAATTAGCGGGCCCTATTTGGACCCTGCGCTGCATGTTTGAGACCCCTGCTTTAGAGAATAAAGTTTATAAATACACTACACATTAGGAGCTGTGTTAAAATTAAAAATGACAATCATTCATCATGTGGTTGATAGTTCCATCTGTGGAGTATTAGAAATATGTCTGATTAGTAAGTGATAAGAATATTTTAACATAATACCCCATACACCACAGAAGAGATGACATGTTGTTGTTTTTTTTACTCTCCTTGAGCTGCACTGTAAAATAAAATAAATGTTCTTTAGAGCAGGGGTCTCAAACTCATGTTAGTTCACTTCCATATTCAGTCAAATCTGATGTGAAAAGGTCCAGACCAGTAAATAAGAAGAGTCAAATAAGTAAAATGACATTATGATAATGTTTATATCTATAAAGTTTTCCTCAAAATGTGAAGAACATCAACAACTTGACACGTTTTAAGAAAAACAAGTGTAATTTTAATCAGATTTTGTCCCCATTTGCCTCAGTTACAGTTTATATTATAATTACAAATGCAGTAAATACTTCCTAACAGGAAGAATATTTGTTTAATTACACTTAATTATCTTAAGACATTTTAGGTTGTTCTTATTTGTTCAGATTATTTTGTAAATGGATAGTTTATTAATATAAAGATTTGTATGTAATCTGTGGTAAAACAAAAAAAAAATGTTTTAAATGATTATTACAACCATTAATCATGTGACTCATAGTTCCATCTGTGGGACTATAAGAAATAAATGCACTGAACACTTGGTATTAGTGATTAGAATTTAACATAATCTTCTTTTTTTTTCCTTGAGCTATGATGTAAAATAGGCATGTTCTTTGGGAAAATAAGTTTTCTTTAGAGCAGGGGTGTCAAACTCATTTTCTTCAGGGGCCACATTCATCCACATATGATCTAAAAAGGTCCAGACCAATAAAATGATAACAGTGAAATTAGTATTTATCTATATCTATAATGTTTCCCTCAAAATGTGAAGAACATCAACAACTTGACACGTTTTAAGAAAAACAAGTGTAATTTTAATCAGATTTTGTCCCCATTTGCCTCAGTTACAGCTTCCATTACAATTACAACAGGAAGAATATTGTTATAATTACACTTAAGTATCTTAAGTCATGTCAGGTTTCTCTTATTTGTTGAGATTATTCACATTTTTTTGTAGAAGGACAATTTGTTCATGTTAATATTTGCATGTAATCTGTGTTAAAACTAAAAAATAAAAATACTTTTACAACCATTAATCATGTGATTCATTCTTCCATCTGTGGACTATTAGAAATAAATGCACTTATGTCTGATTAGTGTTAGTGATTAAGTATTTGTTTAACATAATACCCCATGTAGTTCATATGAGATGATTTTTGTATTTTTTTTAAACACCACTAAATATTTTTGTACCAGTAAAGGCCTGTCTTCCACTGGCTGTGACTGTCTCCTCAATGGGCTAATGGCTTTCCTCAAGCAAAGGGGGGGGGGGGTGGGAGTGGGTCCTAAACAAAGCCAGATGAGGGAGTCAGGAAGCCTTTCAGGACTTCATTAGGTCTTCTTTCTGAGAGGGGAGGTTAAGAGCCCAGCAAGCTGGTACTGTTTAGCCGCTTAACGTCAACAGGAATGCTCACGCAGCTGCCCCCGTAGACCCACCGATGAGCAAACACACACATATAGGACATGGTGGTAACATCAACCAATAGACGCCGCAATAGATGCATTCAGTTCCAATCAAGAGGTGGTCGAAGTACTGACGTTATGTACTGAAGTACTAGTACAGCTACTGGTGTAGGGAAAAAAAGGAGAAGTATTGACTTAACTCCTTTACTGAAGTAAAAGTAAAAAGTAAAACTGCATTTTTTTTTTTTTATTATTGAAGCAGGAAAAAAAAAAAAATTAAAAATATCCCAAAAATAAAGCCTTTAAAAGTGAGTTACTGTGTAGATGATATTGGGTCATTGGGTCATATAATTATGAGAGAGAGAAAATGAATAAAGTCACAATTTCTGATTTATTGATTCATTATTTTGCATCCTGTCAAAGTAATGAGTCTATTCTGAGAAGAGTATATAAGTACATATATTTATATAAATGTAAAGAGTATAAAGTACATATATTTATATAAATGTAAAGAATATAAAGTACATATATTTATACAAAAATGTAGGCAGCAAAAGTCAAAAGTTGCCAGAAAAATACTCAGTTAAAGTATAGGTACCTATAAACTGTACTCTGGCTTTAATATGTGAAGACAGACAGACAGACAGACAGACAGACGACCATAAATACAAACACACATGAGCACATCCATACTGTCCCCATGTAGCCTCTGGTTCTGGTTCAGACGACACACACCACTGAACCACTGGTTAGTTCACATGAGAAACACACAGCGATTCTACTTTTTTTTTCTTTTTTCTACTGATTATGTCATGATCTTGCTATGGGGCAACACACACGCATGCACACACACGCATGCACGCACACACACACACACGCACACACACGTGCACACACATACACACACACACGCACACACACACATACACGCACACACACATACACACACACACACACATACACACACACACATACATTTCCATGTCTCATCAGAACCAAGTTTGTAATCAAGTACAATTTGGATAGTGAGTGTAAACATAATTTTTTAAATAAAATATAATAAAAATAATAGATAACGATAAAAATATAAAAATCATTATAAAGTGTTACTGAATATAAAATGCACAGTAATAGTTAAATATTGGTTATGAATGTTCATGAGTGGGACGTATTATTTAAATATTATTATTTTGTAATCCTTAGTAACTAGGCCTGTGTGGAAAAAATAGATTTTCCAATTCTGGATCAATTCAAATATTGATTTCTTAGTATCGATTAGTACGTCCAAATAGACATTTTTAAATGTGTTTTTTTTTTTTTTTTTTTTTTTTTTTTATAGTACATTTTTTTTTTACCAGTGAATATTTCAACGGTGACATCGAATTCACACAGGCGGTGAGTGTGACCAAACACAACTAGTGTTCACAGAATGTCTAATCTCAACCGTACTTTGTGTCAATCTCCAGTTTCTATGACAACCTGTTGTTGAGTCACAGCCAATAATGTGATTTTGACTTTTCTGCTAAATGCGACCTTGACCTTTTGCAATATTGATAATTTCATTATATGTATATATGTGTCAGTGTGTGTAATATTATGATAATATATCCAGTATTGATTAAGTTATAGAGTGATATGTCTGTGTTTGACACACAGTGTTACACAAGTTAATTTGTCACCTTTGACCTCCAGAGATCTGAAAAACTATTAGTCGTATGCGATAACACCATTTGTATACATTTTCATTCTGCATCATTTGGTACCAATCTGAAGGTTCTGTGACCCTCTGTGACCCCCATTATAACCCATAATGTGATTTTGACCTTTTAGTTAATTGTGACCTTGACCTTTAACCTTTACTCAAATGGATCATTGCATTTGTGTATTATCTGTATGTATATGTCCATGTCATTTCATGGTGATATCTGAAATATTTATTGAGTTATAGCATATGTCTCTGCGGACAAAAACAATGCTGTTTGAAAGTTGTGTCAAATGGAAGCGAAACAGAAACGTTACTGTACTGTAGCGTAACCATGGTGACATGCAGCCATATTCTGTATTAGGGTCTTTAAGGGTTAGTATTAGGGTCTTTAAGGGTTAATGTTAGGGTCTTTAAGGGTTAGTGTTAGGGTCTTTAAGGGTTAATGTTAGGGTCTTTAAGGGTTAGTGTTAGGGTCTTTAAGGGTTAGTATTAGGGTCTTTCAGGGTTCATATGTGGGTCTTTCAGGGTTCATATGTGGGTCTTTCAGGGTTCATATGTGGGTCTTTCAGGGTTCATATGTGGGTCTGTAAGGGTTAACAATCTGGGGGTTAAATATCGACACTTCATGATACTTTATATTCTATAAATACTTGTTAGATTCAGATACTGGTTTCTTGCTGTTTAATTAATTAATTTCACTAAAGCTGTCAAATTCCATTTAATTGCGTTACACGAGCCCACGTGTTACTATCACAAAAATATTCTGATAGTAATGGATTAATCCAAAACAACCCTATAATTAATCTGATTAAAAAGTTTATCATAGTTAAATAGGACAGTTGTTCAGTATATTCATATTTTTTACATATGTTTTGGATATTTTATCAATTTCTTTTGTTTATTTTTCACCTGGATTTTAGTACAGTTTTTTTTATTTATATGTTTTGTGAATTTTTGTGGATTTAAGCATGTTTTCTATGTTTGTCTCCATTTTTATTGTACTTTTGTGTATTTAAGTACAAAAAAACCCAAACCTAAACAGACGTAACAGTCGACTGACGGTGTTCTGATAACGATTAATCCAAGTTAATCCAAAACAACTACGTGATTAATGTGATTAAAACAACTTAATCATTTGACACATACATCACAGGTCATCAGATGCTTTTTTATTTATTTTTGTTTTTTAGCAGAACTGTAAAAAAAAAAAAAATCTGAAAATTTGACTAAATGGTGTGTGTGTGTGTGTGTGTGTGTGTGTGTGTGTGTGTGTGTGTGTGTGTGTGTGTGTGTGTGTGTGTGTGTGTGTGTGTTCATTCATTTAAGGAGGATTGTGTTGCATCTGGTCGCCTGCCCTTGAAACTCTAAGCACTGTACCGACCTCACACTACTAGTGGTGAAAGAAAACGGAGGAGAAAAGGCCAGATGATTAGATGGATATCATAGCTGGAGACACGTGTAGCTGAGACTGGATGAGTAAGGTGGGTATAGAAGTGTGTGTGTGTGTGTGTGTGTGGGGGGGGGGGGGGGGGGGGGGTGATGAATATCAAATGAACAGAGGTCTGTAAATTGAGCCTTGCATGTTTTTTTGACTGTTTGGTGTGTGTGTGTATATGTATGTGTGTGTGTGTGTGTGTGTGTGTTAGTGCTCTTTGTGCTTGTGTATGAGTAGGAGGGGTGGGGAGGGGGTGTTTTGTTATTCTCTGAGAGTGAAAAGAATGGGAGCTGATGATAGTGTGTGTATAAAAGAGTGGAGAAAGGGTGTGTGTGTGTGTGTGTAAAAGTGTGAGGGCTGTGTTCAAGCACCACCTAGTGCTTAAGAGCGGCACCTCACCTGTGAAGTACAAACCCACACCATTACACCTCACTGTCATGATGATTATTAGCATTATTATTTAGATCACAGGTGTCAAACATTTGGATTTAAACTAATATTACAGTTAGTTTTAGAGCAGGGGTCTCAAACATGCGGCCCGGGGGGCCAAAAGCGGCCCACCAACGGTTCCAACTCGGTCCGTGGGATGAAAAACAAAATAACCTTTTAAACAAATGAATCCATATTTTCTTTTGTTTTGACAACTTCACATTTTCGTCATTGTTTTACGATATATTAAATTGTATAAATATCTGTGTAACAATAAACTGTGAACAACCTGAAATGTTGAAAGAAAATTACACACAATTTGAACCATTTTCTGCTTCTTTATAGAACTGAGGAATGGAATGCAAAAGGATTTTATATTTAGTTTTAGAGCAGGGGTCTCAAACATGCGGCCCACCAACGGTTCCAACGCAGCCTGTGGGATGAAGAGCATGATGACCTATTAACCCATAAAGACCCAAACACCTACCAAAATCTATTGATATCTACACCATTAGTAAATTAATTGTAGGAAAAGACCTGATTTTCATAGAAAACCAAACAATACAGAAGATAATATTACAATGAATGATGATAAATCACTTTAAAGACAGTTAAATATAGAAAAGAAAATGTTTTAGGAAATTCCACAAATGTCACACTGGGTCTTTATGGGTTAATTTAAATAACTCCATATTTTTTCTTCATAGTTTTTTTTTTGCCTCTAAATGAAATGAAAACTTTAAATTTTTGTCATTATGTAACTGAAAAAAATATTAAATTATGAAAATATTGACATTTACAAACTATCCGGTGACAATAAAATGTAAAAAAAACCTGAACAAATGTGAATAACCTGAAATGTCTAAAGAAAATCGGACACGATTTGAACCATTTTCTGCTTCTGTTAGTAAGAGTTTAGTGCACAGGTGTCAAACATAAGGCTTGGGGGCCAAACGTGGGCCACCAATAGGGTCCAATCTGGCCCCTGGGATGAATTTGGTTTGACCCCCGGGCCTTATGTTTAAGAGAAATGATAAAGATATATATAAAATATAAAATAAAAATAAAATAATATATATATATATATATATATATATATATATATATATATATATATATATATATATATAATAAAAAAAACCACCTCCTGACTTGTGACTGTTGTAGGATTTGGAGGCGAACAGTGACATGGAGATAATGTCACAGTGGATTCTTCACTCATCTGACAGTCACCACCAGCTACCAGATAAGAAGCACACACACTATAGGAGAGCCTGGGATAATTATGGCACACATGGCTTAGTAAACCCCCCCCACCCATTTGGTTTGGCTCATTTCAATGTGCCCTTGAATACAGTGTACTGTCAACACACATCCATCGCAGTCGGCTTTACACCAACTTAGCACCGCAGCCCCATCAAGCCCTTCCAAACACACTGGTGACAGTGATGTGAGGCTGTCGTGCTGGATCAAGGTAATTCAGTCTGAACCCCCCGCCCCAACCCCCCCCTCCACGTTGTCAGTCGAGCGCGCCGTGACCCTCGGGCCTTCAGATTCAGCTCCCCAGACCTGTTTATTTTTATCACAACAATGAAAATTAGCATGATGCTGAACGCCTATGCACACTGCACGCCTCGGAGGCTGTTTGTGTGTTTGTGTGTTTGTGTGTGTGTGTGTGTGATCAGACTGTGTGTGTGTGGGTGTGGGCTGGAGTGACAGTGTCACCTTCATATCATGGGACCATGCGTTTGTGTAGACAGGGAGATTTAGCTGTGAGATTGAGGGGGTTTTGGTGGTTACTACTGTGTTGTGTGACAGGTATCACCAATACAAGGATTATCAAAAACAAAGATTCCATAAATCTGTCAAAATGAGCAAAGTGTCCCATAGCAATTTTGTGTGAAGGAACGTCTTTTTTGTGTGCCTTATCTCACTGGTTTTAACGCCAAAAAGGATTTAATTCACATTTTGATAGGCATCACAATTTGACTGTTTGCATCTTCTACAAAAAAGGCACTTTTTTTTTCTCTATTTTAATGACTGACAAGATTTTCATCACAGAATTATGACATAAGAAATTATTTTTTCATTATTTATTTCATTTTTCTCTCCTGCTGCCTCAGTGGTGCTCCATGTGGCGGTTATCAATGATTATTTTAGATGAGGAGGAAGAAGAGCAGGATTTTTGAGTGATACCTAAACACAAGCGCTTACAGTGGTCATGGATATAGTCATCAACCACCATTTGTATACAAAGGCTGTTTAAATAATTTGTTTATAGTAATCAAGGAATCCAATTATAATGTACAGGGTTTTTTTTTTACTATTTTATGAATGTAAATGTGCAAAAAAATAAATAAAATTACGTGGAGCTATGTTATTTATTTTTTACTCCCATGATTCCTTTCTGGATGTCTGCTTCTGTCTGGTTAGCTAAAGGGTTAGCTAGTTAGCTAAAGGGTTAGCTAGTTAGCTATCGTAACGAGTTGACACCGGGCAGCAACTAAGCTAGCGAATCATGGCTGGAAAAATGAAGCCATTTTCTTCATGCGGAGCTGCAACAGAGGTAGCTTTAATGTTCCTGATACAGTTATCTTCTATGTTGTTGTTTTATGAAACAGTTTGTTTCAAACTTCATTTTCAGGCATGTTATAAAAAATGCACCGGTGCAAAGAATAAGTTACCATTTGAGTTATCTACGAGTTCACTGTCATTGAACTGACATGATCCAGTACTGAAATAACATTCACTAAATGCTGAAGCATCCGTTTTATTTCATTATTTCACGCTAATTTTACTGAAGGAACAACTTTTTTTGTGCCGTATCTCACTCTTTTAACACCAAAAATTATTTAATTCACATTTTGATAGGCATCACAATTTGACTTAGAAAAGACATATATTTATTTCTTCTTTATTTTAATGACTGAAACTCCTGCTGCCTCAGTGATGCTTCACGTGGCTCCACTTTTCATTTACATACACAAGTAACACTATATTAAACCTACACACACTCCACTATGTATTAACCATATGTTACCTATTTGTTAATGTTTATTAATGTATGCTTATACACAATTTATAATAAAGCATTTGTTCATAGAAAAGAACAAATGTTTTGTTTATGATAAATTATGTATGAATAAACATTAACAAATTGGTAATAAATGGTTAATACATAATGAAAAAATTTAACGAATGGGTAATAAATGCTTAATACATAATGAAAAAATTAACAAATAGGTAATAAATGCTTAATACATAATGAAAAAATTAACAAATGGGTAATAAATGGTTAGTACATAATGAATTGTGTGTCGGTATTATAAAATGTTACCAAAAATTCTAATGCAAGTAAATTAAATTAAATAATCCTGTTAATTGCATATACTGTATAAACCAATAATTTTTGCATATGCAACTTTAGTGGATTTAACATGTTTTGTATATTTTTCTCTCTGCATTCTTTGTGTTTTAGTTTAGTATTTTATTGTTACATGTTTGACACCCCTGTTCTATCACAAGTTTGTATAAAAAGAAGAGTGGGAGGAAACAGACGATGTTGAGCTATTGTTTCCATGTATTATAAGAAAAAAAACAAAAAAAAGCACATATGTTTTTCATTAAAAGGACAGTGTTTTTCCACAGACCTTCAGCTCTTTGATGTTCCTCAGCATCATCCTCATCTATAACCATTTCAGGGATGCAAAAAAAAAACAAAAAACAAAAAACGAACTTCAGAACTGAGTCTAAAACCTGATCCACCAGGGAAAGTTTTTTCCAACGATGA
Source organism: Siphamia tubifer (assembly GCA_020466265.1). Taxonomy (NCBI): domain Eukaryota; kingdom Metazoa; phylum Chordata; class Actinopteri; order Kurtiformes; family Apogonidae; genus Siphamia; species Siphamia tubifer. The sequence continues at coordinate 36,855,794 of CM035802.1, read as the reverse complement.
CAAAATACCTCTTTTTAAATGAGCGACACATGGTCAACTATCTGCTGTTTGAGCAGTGGCCTGAGACCCCACGAAGGCATTACAGTGGCCTGAGACCCCACAAAGGCATTACAGTGGCCTGAGACCCCACAAAGGCATTACAGTGGCCTGAGACCCCACGAAGGCATTACAGTGGCCTGAGACCCCACGAAGGCATTACAGTGGCCTGAGACCCCACAAAGGCATTACAGTGGCCTGAGACCCCACAAAGGCATTACAGTGGCCTGAGACCCCACAAAGGCATTACAGTGGCCTGAGACCCCACAAAGGCATTACAGTGGCCTGAGACCCCACAAAGGCATTACAGTGGCCTGAGACCCCACGAAGGCATTACAGTTTAGCCTCTGTCTGGCCTCCCACTCATCCTCCGAATTAATCAGGCTTCTCTTGTCCACAGGAGTAAAGTGTGTGTATGTGTATGTGTGTACGTGTGTAATGTAAAGGCATGAATCTATGAGCTCATGCACACGTGTGTGTGTGTGTGTTTCTATCTTTATGGGGACATTGAAATATTTACACAGTCACACCATGTGGGCCACTGACACTATGGGGACCAAAATGTAGTGAATTGAAGAACCACTCGTCAATATGAACTGATTGTTAAAATCGTATTTCTGCTTTTTTAAATGTTAAATACTGTAGTTTTCACACTATAAGGTGCACTGGACTATAAGGCACATTAAGCAAAGTCAAAATCATGAGATAAAAAAGTCAAAATTTGGAAATAAAAAGTTTAAATTATGTGATAAAAAAGTCTAAATTCCCAGTCACTGAGCACAACCAGAATTAATTCATATATAAAGCACACTGTGGCACTATTTGAAGTGTCACTTTATAGTCTGGAAAATACCGTACATTTTAAATACATACCCCTTTTTTTATTTTGTGCATCGTGCATTGGCATGGATAAAGGTCCCACTGACATTGACATGAGAGTGTACAAGGCCCCAGAATTTGGTGCTACGCCCCTGGCTGGGTGTAAGTAAGTATAAAATAAGCACAATTATTCCATTTAACTTAATTATTTTAATTTTGTCTTTTGTTTGGTGTCTCTCCGTCAATTTATGATATTGTTAAAGTAATCAGCGTTGTTGAAAGAAAAGAAAAAAAAACTTTCCCCTCTAAAACAAACATCGTCTTAGTTGTGTGTTGTTGTTTTTTTGGGTTTTTTTTTACTGTGATTTAAGACACCCCCCTCCCCATCCCCTGAAAAGCACTCATTCAAAACTGCAGGGAGAAAGAAAAGACAGATATGGCAGAGCAGTGAGGATCCATTCAAATATGATTATAACTGAATTAATAGACATTGACGTTTGTGTTTGTTCCAATGTGGTGAACAGCCCAGCGTTTCCTGCCAATGGGGCCCATGGATGACACTAATACCTTGTAATCAAAGGAAATGTGTATAGCTCCACAACCATTACATTCAGATTTTGTCTCTCTTCGTTTTCTTACTTCACTCTTGTTTGTCTCGGTGTAATGCAGATCAGTTCTGGGTTTATTTTCTACCCTCAAAGCTGAATCTTTTTTTATTTGATTTGCGGTAGAAAAAAAAAAAAAAAAAAAAGAGAGAAAAACTCATGAAAAACCGATGAAATTACATCCACATGGCAAAAAGCCTCTGAGCCGGTGGTACTGTAGCTGCAGCAGGGGTTGGCATTGACGACAGCCACCATACCACCATGACAAGGAACAACCCGAGCAGTTTGTCCCCCCCCCCCCAAAAAAAAAAAAAACACTACGCTTCTATTTTAGGTTAGTCAATTATTATTAAACTGTGGCCGTTAGTCATTAGGTTTTTAAAAATATAGAAACATCAAGTAGGACAAGAAGCGTCTGATTCATTAATCCAGTCGTTCCTTTAACTCCAGCTGTTATTTTTTTATGGCTGTTAAACAAGGCACTTAAGATCAAAATGGCATAAAGTCACTGCTGCTAAAATAAAATAAAAGACACAGAACTTGGAAAGTAAGGATTTGAGTCGAGAACACAGGTGGCAAACATAAGGTCTGGGGGCCAAATCTGGTCAGACAAAGGGTCCAGTCTGGTCCGTACCATGAATAACATGTTAATGATGTAAAAAAACAAAAAAAGATTTTAATTCAGGTTCTACATACTGAATAATTAAGAATATATATATATTTACATCTCATATTGCACTGTCAAAGTTTGTCACTTTTATGCTTTATTTTGTTAAGCTATTTATTATTTATCTCACATGCGCTCGGGGGCCAAGTCCAGTCCACTAAAGGGTCCAATCTGACCCCAAGGATGAACAACATGAAGACATTAACGGTGTAAAAATGATTTTAATTCAGATTCTACATACAGAATAATTAGATCTCTATTGTGTCAGAGCAGTAAAACATAATCATAATTACCTATAAATAATGAAAACTGTAGATTTTAATGTAAAAAAAAGAAGTTTAAATTACATGAAAATCTATGTTTTATAAAAACCTGAATAAATATAAACTATGTAAAGAGAAGTCATTTTACAAATATTCTATCCGTTAGTAAATGTTTAGTGTATTTGTGTGTTTGGCCCCCGTGCCTTATGTTTAACACCTGTTATAAACTTACTGAAACAAAA
>CM035802.1:36847297-36853062 GCA_020466265.1 Siphamia tubifer | reverse complement strand
GTCCCATGGTACCCATTACTGTTTTTGGTCACCCCTCTACTTGGGGTTCCTACCGTACCGTACCCCTCCCATTTAGGAGGAGCCAAGCACTGCTAGACAGTGATTGGTTGATAAAAAGCGTCATCGTGCAGAGTAACGTAAATGTAAGAACAACAAACCACTGCATTTTTTAAGTCCATCTGCATCAGAAAAAAAGAGAAGACATCTGGCAATGGAGTTTGGAGAAGTGATGAGGTCCACATTTTATTATTGGTGAGGAGGCCGTACCCTTCTGGTACTGAGGCTGTGGACCCACCTGCTGATAAAACACTTTATTCACTGACGCCTTATTCACTGATCTGATGATGGAGGGTGGAGGCTGTTCAGAACAGCAATGACTTAAAGCATCGTGTGGGTGAAGGTGACAAAACAAACCCAATGGTATGAAAATGACCCACATGTGTGGTATGAAAATGACCCACATGTCTGGTATGAAAATGACCCACATGTGTGGTATGAAAATGACCCACATGTCTGGTATGAAAATGACCCACATGTGTGGTATGAAAATGACCCACATGTGTGGTATGAAAATGACCCACATGTCCGGTATGAAAATGACCCACATGTGTGGTATGAAAATGACCCACATGTCTGGTATGAAAATGACCCACATGTGTGGTATGAAAATGACCCACATGTCCGGTATGAAAATGACCCACATGTGTGGTATGAAAATGACCCACATCTCTGGTATGAAAATGACCCACATGTGTGGTATGAAAATGACCCACATGTCCGGTATGAAAATGACCCACATCTCTGGTATGAAAATGACCCACATGTGTGGTTCATTTGAATGGTTTAATGTTTAATGTTCAGTCAGTGAAGACACATTTTCCTAATGACACCAATACATTACATCTAAAATCTATATTTTATTTGACTTTTAACACATATTTCATACAATCTTGGTCATTTTTTTATCATTTCTAAAGGGTTTTGAGGGGTAGTATTGGGGGCCTTGGAATGAATCAGGTCTTTTACATGTAAAATGCGACTCTATTTACGGAAAATTCACGGTACTAAAACACTTCTGGTACGAATTAATTTTATAAGTACAGGTACCACCAATAATGCTAAAGGTGCGATTATGCATTCTCTGAATACTTATTATTTTACTACTATATATTGGGAAATGTCGCTAAGCTAACCATAACTAAACACCTGCCAAACTAAATGCTTGTTCACTAAAGGGGTTTATTCCATGCTAAGTTGTTTTTTTTACTAAATTCAGATTACATGTACAGTAAGGCTTCCATATGAGGGTATAAGTCAAATGTCATGGGGGTCCAGGGAAAAGGGAAAATGTGTCTGTTGGGATTAATAAAAAAGGAACAAGTATGTCAGTCAGTACACATGACATATCCTAGAATAGCCTTCCACATCTGAGAGCGTTTGAACCTCGAAAGTTTACCTAACCTGACCCAAGAGAGAGCGCTCCAAAGCAGCAGCAGCAGCATTTCTATTCTTAGCATCATGTCTGCATATACAGGAGCTGGCTGCTACAGTAGGAGCGCTCCATACAATCTGCAGGACCCTCAAAGGTCCCTCACCAACTGTCACCTCCCCACCTCCCACAGCCAGCCGGGCCAACGCCGATGATTCTGGAGAAAGACCGAGGAGGCGAGCTGAAGGGGCAGCTGCCTTCGCTTCGGTCTGAGTCCTCTGACCCACTTTTCCACCTCTCCCACCACTCACGAATCCCCCTCCGCGATCTCCTTCTCTCGCTCTCTTGCTCAAGATTAATGGTGTGAACCCAAACCTGCTGGCAAACTGGATGTAAGGAAGATGTCTGAGGTGCAAGACCTGACAGAAGTTTGGAGATAAGTGTAGAGGAGCTGGAGTGGTCAGCAGGGCCGGAACTAGGCATTCTGGGGTACCTGAGATGAGAGAGAGAGGGGAGGGAGGGAGGGAGGGAAAGAGTGAGAGAGGGAGAGAGAGGGGGGGGGCAGAGAGAGAGGGGAGGGAGGGAGGGAGGGAAAGAGTGAGAGAAAGAGAGAGGGAGAGAGAGAGAGGGGGGCGAGACAGAGGGAGAGAGAGAGAGAGGAGGGAGGGAGGGAAAGAGTGAGAGAAAGAGAGAGAGAGAGAGAGAGAGAGAGAGGGACAGGGACAGAGGGAGAGAGAGAGAGAGAGAGAGAGGGACAGGGACAGAGGGAGAGAGAGAGAGAGAGAGAGAGAGGAGGGAGGGAGGGAAAGAGTGAGAGAAAGAGAGGGAGAGAGAGAGAGAGGGACAGGGACAGAGGGAGAGAGAGAGAGAGAGAGAGAGGGACAGGGATAGAGAGAGAGAGAGGGGAGGGAGGGAGGGAGGGAGAGAGAGAGGGGGGGGGGGGGGAGAGAGAGAGAGAGAGGGGACAGAGAGAGAGAGAGAGAGGGGAGGGAGGGAAAGAGTGAGAGAGAGAGAGAGAGAGAGAGGGGAGGGAGGGAGAGAGAGACTAGTTAAGTCCTCGACCTTCAAATGTCCGTTGTCCATGTTGCCATCACCATTCAATGTGAGTGAGTGAGTGAGTGAGTGAGTGAGTGACAGGTAAAACAGTTGGAGAAATTAAGCTTTTTTTCAATAGAAAATCATGTTATTACTTTCCATCAGTAACGCAGTTTAAACATGAGTTTATTGTGTGTTTACTGTGACTGGGCTGGTCAGATAGAGAGTGGGGGGGGGGGGGGGCTACGGGGGGCAGATTTGATGGGGACCCCCGGCAGGTGCCTGGGTTTGCCTCATTGAAAGCCCACCACTGGTGTCCAGTTTAAATACGGCAGGTGGTCCGTGTGGGGACGTGGCGTTTTTACGGGGAAGACATCTTGTTGCAGAAGCTCCAGCTCATGTTTCACTCTTTTCTCTGAGCTGCTTTAGTTGTGTGTCTTTCACTCTTTTCTGTGTCTCTGTCTCAGTGCCTTGAGGGGAAAAGGCAAATTCTCAAGGCCTGAAAGTATGTGAGAAGACTTGGTCGGACAGAAGTTCAAGATGTCATAGAGGAGAAGTTGTGTTTCGACACGAAGCCTTGTTTGTGCTCATCAGCAAACCTGTCAGGAGGTCGTTTGATGTTGTATTTGGCTAATGTCCGCAGGCGTCCTGTTTGTGTTAGCTTCCATATGGATTAGCTTCATATAACTGAGACTTACTGAAGATTAGCTATCAATGGAAGACACAGCAGATGGATAGATAGATAGATAGATAGATAGATAGATAGATAGATAGATAGATAGATAGATAGATAGATAGATAGATAGATAGATAATTAGCAGAAAGGACCAAGATGAAGCAAAATAAAAAGAGCAAAGGACACAAATGTCAATAAATAATTAGCCTTTATTATTATTTGTACAGAGGTTTGAGCGTCTCCTTTAGCACAACATTTAAAAAGGGGATAAAATATAAACATCAAAGTAAAGTTATGTCTATGGTAAAGTGGGTTATATGTATAATATAAGAAGATCAAACATTTGAGGATAGATTAGGGTCTAGTGTTGTCATGTCAAACTCATCTCCACTCTCTTATATTTTCATATCTACTTCTATCCACAGGAGAGAAAAAAACGAAGTAGGTGCCCTCATCAGGACTAATGACAAGGTCCAAGAGGAATTTATCAAAATAATTACTTGAGGGGGGAAAAAGTTTTCCACAGAGCAGAATTTTCCTCAAATCACCAGCGTACCTCCACCTGCATAATTGATAGAGTCGTCATGATTAAGCTAATGAGGCTCAGAGCTTAAGCCCTATCCAACAGCCCCTAATTACAAATATGTAATATCCCCCCTCTGCTTCAATTAGCATTAGAACAGAAGGTTAAGAATCATTCAATATTTATGGTGACGGTGAATTTCAAGGTTAAGGAGACTGGTCATTTAACCTCAGCTTTAAAAATAAAAGTCATTTTCTTAAATGGTCTTTGATGAGAGTCACTAACTACACAGCAGCTCAAGGTGCTTCATCACTTTCCTTTTCTCAGGTAGAAATAAACCGTTATCCTACATTTACTCGTCATCCTCCTGCTTTAACACAGTGAGTCACTGAAGCATCGGTACCAGGGTCAGTCTTTATGGAGACGCATTCAGCTACATTTGATCTGAAATGGATCAAACCAATGAAATAAAGACATAATATATTTTAAAAAATGCAGACGTGGAAGTAACTAAATAGGACTTCCTTTACTGTTTTCTTTAGGTATCTGTATTTTACATGAGTATTTATTTTTCTGGCAACTTTTTACTTTTATTTCCTACATTTTTATATAAATATCTGTACTTTATACTCTTTACATTTATATAAATATATGTACTTTATACTCTTTACATTTATATAAATATATGTACTTTATACTCTTTACATTTATATAAATATATGTACTTTATACTCTTTACATTTATATAAATATATGTACTTTATACTCTTTACATTTATATAAATATCTGTACTTTATACTCTTTACATTTATATAAGTATATGTACTTTATACTCTTTACATTTATATAAATATATGTACTTTATACTCTTTACATTTATATAAATATCTGTACTTTATACTCTTTACATTTATATAAGTATATGTACTTTATACTCTTTACATTTATATAAATATATGTACTTTATACTCTTTACATTTATATAAATATCTGTACTTTATACTCTTTACATTTATATAAGTATATGTACTTTATACTCTTTACATTTATATAAATATATGTACTTTATACTCTTTACATTTATATAAATATATGTACTTTATACTCTTTACATTCTCATTATACACTCATTACTTTTTCAAACTAGTCAAACGTGGCAGTATGAAAAATACGTCGTAAATCGGCAAATTATAAATTGTGAATTACTGTCTCATAATTATGTATTTTTTCTGATAATTTAGACTTTTTTAATCTCATATTTATGCTTTTAAAAAAATCTCCTATTTAGGACTTTTGAATTTTATTTCTACATTATTATGACAGTATTTTACTGGTTCTGACCCACTTTAGATTGAATTGATCTGAATGTAAAACCTGAAATAAAAAATGATTAATACCTTTACACCTATTTTTGCATTTCATCCCAAGGGCAGAAATGGACCCTTGCACAGGCCAGACTTGGCCCCCGGGCCACATATTTGACACCCTACAATCTATAGTCTGTGAGGTAAATGATTATTAGTTCTTTTATTTTGGCAGTGGGGTGTTTAAATAGCTCACAGGTGAGACACTTATCATGTATTTATTTATTAGTTGACATATATATATATTTTTAAATACCTTTGCCAGGTGTGTGACGTAAGACGGGCGAACTGTCAGACTTGTAAAGAGACGGCTTCTGACTGACACCCCTGGAGGCAATAGTTCTAATGGTGCATCATGGGAAGGCACTCCACAGACGTGTAAGGGACTCGTTTATGTGATGAAGACTTGATGAAAAAAGGATCATATGGCAACGTGCCTGTGTGTGTGTGTGTGTGTGTATATATTCCTATCTTTATGGGGACATTGATATGTTTACACATCACACTATGGGGACCAAAATTCAGGTCCCCACAGCGGTTAAGTATAAATAAAAGTCCCCACTAGTAAAATAGAAATGTGGCCCTATAAATATATTAATTATTTTTTCAGGAAGTCCCCATAAAGCATCAGGGAAACGGGTATAAAATTCAACATGTATTTTTAAGGTTTGAAGATGTGTTTACTTAAAACAAAAGAAAAAAACAAAACGGTATTTATTTTTATGTATTTTAAAAAA
>CM035802.1:36819797-36839797 GCA_020466265.1 Siphamia tubifer | reverse complement strand
TACGGCTGTGCCAGAGCTGACCGCGTTGATGCCTGTTTACAATTCTTAACGTTACCCGCTACAAAAAAGCGGCGACGCGCCATAAAAACAAAAATCGATTTTCCAGCAACTTAGTATCTAATTAGATACCAAGGGTCAATATGATTTAGTATCTAAAATCGATGTTTTTGACAACACTACTTTACAGTGGATCAGTAATGTGTCAAAGAATGTTTAAGCCTTTGTAGAACAGAGAAACACAGTTCATGTTCTTCACAAATAAATAAAAACAAAGGCGAAACACCAAATACACTAAAGCCATAACAATCCTTTCCAAATATCTAAAGGTACACTGACCGCACGAGGGACGGGACATGATTTTTCGAATATTCGTGACACGGTCGAATATAGAATGCCACGCAATGATCCATTTGAGTAAAGGTCAAAGGTCAGGGTCACAATTAACTAACAGGTCAAAATCACATTATTGGTTCTAACTCAAGAACAGAGGGTCACAGAACTTTCAGATTGGTACCAAACAATACGGAATGAAAATTTCTACATTTATCATCATTGGTGTTGTCACCTACGACCAATAGTTTTTGAGATCTCTGGAGGTCAAAGGTGACATGTGGCAAAATTAACATGTGTAACAGTTTGTTTGTGTCAAACATAGACATATCACGCTATAACTTAATCAATACTGGATATATCATCATATTACACAGACTGATGCATATATACATATAACGAAATGATCAGTATTGCAAAAGGTCAAAGGTCAAGGTCACATTTAACAGAAACATCAAAATGACATTATTGGCTCGAATTCAACAACAGTTTGTCATAGAAACTTGAGATTGGCACAAAATAGGGGCGAGATTAGACATTCTCTTAATACTTGTTACACTTTAAATGACAAATTATTCATTAAAAACAATATATTTCTACAGTAAAATGACAGTAGTGTTAAGTATGAAGTGCAAAATGACTGATTATTCAAACCATGATTATAATTATATTATAAAGTGCAATGTACTTACATCATTAGGTACGTTAATTTTTTAAATGTTATTATTATTGGACAATTTCCATACCATATATGATGAAGACTTGTATTTATATGACTGGGAGCATTAAAAGGTTGAATTAATACATCTACTGATAAATTCACTTTGTAAATGTGGGCAAAAAAAAAGACACAAAATAAGTGTAAAATGAAGGAAAAATCTAATTTGAGGCCTAAACAGCTGATATAGCATTTACAGTCAGGAATTATTCATGCATTAGAGATATTATAGATTGACAGCACCATTATGTCAGAGGGTATTACACTTCATCAACCATGTCATGCCCCCCTGTATGGGCATGTACACCACAGTACACAGAGAAAACAAAGAGTGTCGGAGGTGAATTTCCTTTCGCTGGGAAGAATTTCCAGAATAATGTTAGTTTATAGTGAAATTCTGCAGTACTTGGAATGGTGCTGAAGATGATTATGGGAGCAATGTGATGTTATGTTGAAGTGAAATGTGTCATAAAAGAAAAAAAATTGCCGTTCTATTGCGGATTGAAGGCTACTTGTAAGTGTGTTTGTATTCATATCTTTGTGGGGACATTAATGTTTACTCTTACATGATGGGGACCAAAATTCAGGGTTAACTCCTTCATGCCTACTGTGGCAAATATGCATCCATCTATTGTACGTGCTGCAGTCGAATTAATGACCTCCACTTAATTTAGCCTTTACTTTTATATATATATATATATATATATATATATATATATATATATTTACATTCAAGTGTTACGAGGTTAAATAGAAATGTAGGTCCCCACTAGTAAAATATAAATCTGTGTGAAGTACGCAAATTAATGCGAATGATGTGGCCCTATAAACACATGGACTTGTTTTTTTTTCTTGAAGTCCCCATAAATGGGGAACGGGTACAAAACAGATGTACCGTATTTTCTGGACTAGGTGCACTTAAAAGACTTTAATTTTCTCCAAAAATGACAGTGCGCCTTATATATGGATTAATTCTGGTTGCGCTTAGTGACTTAGAATTTAGACTTTTTATCTCATAATTTTGACCTTTTAACTTATAATTTTGACTTCACATAATGGTCCTTTTTAATATGAAAAACCATCAAACATAAACTATTCTGACAGTGCGCCTTATAGTGTGGAAAATATGGTATAGTTCCAAGGTTTGAAGATGTATGTATTTTTTTTATTTATTTTTGACTTTATTGAAAATGTATTTATTAAAACACAAAACAAAAGAACATGTGTTTACACTAACTATGTAATGAACACGTTACCTACAAGTTATGGCTACAAACTTGGCCCCCATGAGACATGGTAACCTGTGTGTGTGTGTGTGTGTGTGTGTGTGTGTGTGTGTGTGTGTGTGGTACCACACAAGCAGACGCTCTATGGCAGCTCTCAGCTGGTGATGTTGACGGGGGTAGAAGGTCAAAGGTCATCTTGAGGTTTATTATGGACTGCCATCTTTCAGCCTTCCCAGACATCAACACCCCACTGGCAACAGCAAAAGAAAAAAAAACTCAAATGAGGGATTATTTGGAATCACTATATTGAGATTTTCAACATAATAAAATAGACATTATAGAAAAATAGAAAAATAATTATCAACTGAAAATGAGTTGTATTCTTTACCGTCAAAATAATTAAAATAATTTTTACTCTGTTACTGAAATTAATGAAAATGAATGAATGGATAATACAGCACACAGGTGTCAAACATAAGGCCCGGGGGCCAATCTGACCCACCAAAGGCTCCAGTCTGGCCCTTTAGATGAATTTGTGAAACGTAAAAATGACACTAATATATTATTTTAGTTGAGGTTCCACATTAATACCATTTTATCATAAAATAAAATACTCACAAGTCATTTTTTTCTCTTTGTAAATGTTTTAATTTCATTAAAATAAAGTATAAGTTCACAAAAAAAATCTGTATAACCAGAATAAATATGAACAACCTGAAATATATTAAGAGAAATAAGTATAATTTTAATAATATTCCACCTATTACTACATGTTTTGTGTATTTAAGGATGGTTTGTTGATCGAAACATTTTCATCATGTAAATTAACCTTTTTTACTTGAACACATGGACAATGGTTTCAGGTTGATTATTATATATATATATATATATATGTTTTTATGTTTTTGTTTTCATGGTCTGGCCCATTTCTAATCAATTCTAGCTGAATGTGGCCCCTGAACTAAAATGATTTTGACACCTCTGTTACAGCACATATTAATATTATTACTATTATTATTATTACTACTATTATAGCATATTATATTATTGTGCTACAGCCACACCAAACACAAATGTACACATTTACTCCTGTGATGCGCCACGTAAACAAACACTGTACAAGTCATGTCCCCTCTGTCTGGACGCTGGATAAACATAGATAAACCAAATGTATTTCAATCTAAGGTTGATGCACAAATGTGAAAATGTTTATTCGGTGTGGCCGTACAATTATAATGAACAATTCATGATAATATAATCTATTAGAATCAGTTCTTTATAACAGTCATTCACTTATCATTGGATCTTTTTTGTCTCTGTATCGTTACAGTTTCATCTCTGTTCAATTGGGGAAGTGATGAATTAGAGAATAAAACTAACAGAATAAAAGATTAAAAAAATCACCTGCTCTTTCCCTGAATATACTATAAGACTCAGTAGATACAGAGGTGTAAGTCAGTGTACTATTAGTGTGTTATAGTTGTGTACAGTAGAGTGGAGTCATCTTTAATGAGGGTGAAATCAGTGTCTGTTAAAGCAGCTCATACTGTTTTATGAGTCACATCAGAGCCACAACAGGATGGACTGTTCACCACGTCCTTCCTCTATTAATGCCTTTGTTTACTATTAGGTTGCCATGGATACTGCGTATGACACCTGTGAATTAGAAGACAAACAGATGGCAGCATCTGTGTCAACAGAGTTTAATAATTAGCATCAATGCTAACACTGGGAGCTACTGGTGCTGAAGCCAGATAATAAACTGTTTGGTCTGATGGTTGTTTGTAAGTTAAATTGCGTGGTATTATGGATTATTATTGATTATTGATTTAAAGTCTACATGAATCTTGAGAAAAAAGGTTTTTTTTCCTATATGTTCTCTTATGAAAAAAAAAATATGGCAATATATTTAAACATTATTTTCCAAAATATATTCCCATATATGGAAAAGCAGTGGATATATTATCTAATATACTTCAATATAAATTAACAAATATAAAACGTATATTACACTGAAGACAAAAGCTGCCATATATTTTTTCTTTCCACATCTATTATGAAGTGTGTTATTACTAAATATATAATTATATATGTTTAATAATACACTTGGTACACATGGATACAAATGGTCAAAATACATCATCAGCTGCTGTAGCTAGCCTAGTAGTACTAGCCTAGCCTAGCCTAGCTTAGCAGTGCTATCTCTATTCACTCCATGTATGGGTCTAGTGGTGCTTCATAGTCAGAGGAGGCGGGGCTAAAAGGTTGTCTTTCAAATCCTCTGTATGTAATAGGACGGTACTACAACCAATCAGTGTAATCTTTAGGATGACGTAGTTAGAGCGACTGAATGTTGACGGAGGAGTCCAGAGAAAGTTAGGAATGACTAAACAAAATGGTGGATTATGGAGCTGAACGACTGTTGTCGCTTCTGTAAATAAATTTAAAGATTGTTGACGTTTTCTCACATTCTTTTAAAGTTTGACGTCGTATTTGTAATTTTATGAAGTTGTACTTGTCATTTTTTAAGTCCATCTGTATTGTGACGGATAAAATACACACAATATATTTTATGCACGACTGGACTCACTTGAGAATTTACAAATATTTATTTTATGCACAGCTACACACACACACACACAAACACACAGACACACACAGACACACACACACAGACACACACACACACACAGACACACAGACACACACACACACAGACACACACACACACACACACACACACACACAGACACACACACACACACAGACACACACATAGACACACACACACACATAGACACACACACAGACAGACACACACAGACACACACACACACACACACACACACACACACAGACACACACACACACACACACACACAGACACACACACACACACACAGACACACACACACACACACAGACACACACACACACACACACACACACACACATAGACACACACACACACACACACACACACAGGTATCCAGTCTGTGGACAGGAACATACAGTCATGTATGTGACTCCAAACACACACTGTGTCAATGAGGCTGAAGAAAATGGAAAAAGACTGAGAGTTTTTTTGTTACAATTTTCTTTAACACCGTGAAGCGGTCGCTACATTTTGGCGACAAACTGTGCTTAATACCCCGCCATTAAAAACAAATACAAGATTTCAATTATCACTCAACACAATCCTTCAACTAGTGTGAAAAGGAAGCACGAAGTGTCAAGGCTGAGGTGTCTAGCGCCGTGTCAGCGTGTCTCTATCGCCGTGGTGATGGAGAGGCCAGCTGAGGATGGACTCTTGTGGCCTGGGACATGTTTCTCCACCCCTCCCATCCCTCGCTCCCACACGCCCTGCCTCCTACAAGCACCTTTTGTGTGGGCTAAATGGAGCTGGATGCACCCCTTTAACTTTGATTTCCATTTTCTATTGTCTGCCCATTGACGGGGAGGGTGACTCCATCTGTGCCTGCCTCGCGTGGTGCCACCCTTTCAAAAGGCATATGCTCCACATGTAAGAGCCCTAAACGTGCAGAAGAATGGAGTGGAAGGAATAATGATATACAAAGATGGGCCCCTCATTTCATAGAGGGGACAGAGAGAGAGAGAGAGAGAGAGAGAGAAAATGTTCCATTCATCAATTTATTGTATGGTCCTTAAAACACTCCAGCCTTTTCATGTAGATTCAAGAGCACAGAAGAGATTACACAAATGCCCCCGCTGAACTGATGGCGTTTTAAATTGCGGTCAAGCTGCTCTACTCACCTCCTGAACTGTGCTTAAAATGTGCATGTGTGTGTTTTACATGCAGGCAGACGCAGCTTGGCCGCCGCTAGTCCCACTGAACAATTGATAACTGTTAACTGAGGTGGCGCTCTGGGTCACTGTTGACTTTGAAATGTGCAATATACTGTGAAAACAGCCCCCCCCTCACACACACACACATACACACACACACACACACACACACACACACAGATGTTATCTGCACATGTGATAACACTACTTAAGAGCTCATACACTAACACACATTAAGGTCCCGTTCACATGGCAACGCAAAGAGGTTTGTTTTTGAAAAGGTGGGAAGTAACTAAGTACAAGTACTTCATTTACTGTACTTAAGTATACTTTTAGATATCTGTACTTTACTGGAGTATTTAGTTTTCTGACAATGTGTTACTTTTACTTCCTACTTTTTTTTAATAAATATCTGTACTTTATACTCTTTACATTTATATAAATATATGTACTTTATACTCTTTACATTTATATAAATATCTGTACTTTATACTCTTTACATTTATATAAATATTTGTACTTTATACTCTTTACATTTATATAAATATATGTACTTTATACTCTTTACATTTATATAAATATCTGTACTTTATACTCTTTACATTTATATAAATATATGTACTTTATACTCTTTGCATTTATATAAATATATGTACTTTATACTCTTTACATTTATATAAATATATGTACTTTATACTCTTTACATTTATATAAATATATGTACTTTATACTCTTTACATTTATATAAATATCTCTACTTTATACTCTTTACATTTATATAAATATCTCTACTTTATACTCTTCACATTTATATAAATATATGTACTTTATATGTACTGTACTCTTTACATTCTCAGAATACACTCGTAAATCAGAAATTGTGACTATATCATAATTCTGACTTTTATATAACTCTGATTTTGTTTCATATTTTAGACTATTTATCTCATAATTATGCTTTTTTATTCTCTTTTTTATTACTTAAATTTTTCCTAAATGCCCTCTCCATACCCACTAAACTCAGTACATTTTTTCAGTTTTTTCCTGCTTAAATAAGTATCATTTCATCCATAGCAAAAAAAAATATTTTTAACTTTATTACAGTTGAGAAATTGTGCTTTATTATTTTTTTTACTTCAGTAAAGCAGTTGAATCAGTACTTCTAGTTTTAATATTTTTCCACACAAGTAGCTGTACTTGTACTTCATGTGAGTACTTTTACTTTAACCACCTCTACATGTGTGTGTTTTACGCACACATGCAGCCACTAGTCCCACAGAACAATTGATAATTGTTAACTGAGGTGGCGCTCTGGGTCACTGTTGACTTGGAAATGTGTAATATACTGTGAAAACAGGCCCTTGTGTTCACCCCCCCCCTTCAGATGTTATCTGCACATGTGATAACACCACTTAAGATCTCATACAGTAACACACATTAAGTCATTTCCCTCTCCAAACAAACTGAAGAGGAACGTCAGTGGAAAAAAACAGAAAGTGAAATTTGGTATTATATCTTTATTAGCTTCGTGTTTTTTTCTTTTTCTTTTGATTTTTATCTATGAGACCAGTTTTCATTTCACCTTTTTTCCCCCCTCATTCCTCATGTTTGGATTAGTCTTGTCTTGAAAGCTAATTTAGTCATAGAAAGAGACTAATACAGGGTGGGAAGAGACAAAGCTCAGGGCTTAATTTGCCCCCCCATTCTGCTTCATTCACATAATCATTCATTGCTTCTTTCTCCCTGTCCATCAACCTTATCCTAATCTCTCTCTTTATCCTTCTCCTCCTACTCTTTCCTTGACACCCATGACGCCCACTGGCCCACTACTCACCCCTAAGCTGAGCAGCCCTCCCCCCCACCCCCCCACGTTCCTCCTGTTTGGGGGAAAAAGGTTCTGTCACAGGGGTCTCACACTCTTTTTATTTATTTTTTTTACAAGGGCCACATTCAGCCCATTTTAATTTCCAGTGGCTGCACCAGTAAAATAATAAAATAGCATAAAAATAATAATAACTCCAAACTTTTGTCTTTGATTTAGTGCAAAAACAGCCTCCATTAAATTATAACACAGTCACAGCTCAACTTATGAAAGAACCAGAAAATAATTAATCAAGTTATGGAAAAACTTTTAACTAAATTTTTCATCTCTGAATATGAAACAAAATGTAATTTACGAAACTATCTATTTTGTATCTTCTTCGTATTCTAGTTCTATTTGACTCCTACAGGAAGCGCGAACAGTGACTGACGTGAATATTAATTGACAATAGAAACATGTTAGTCACCACGCAGAGGAGAGCGCAAGTTACCGTGAGGAGTGCAGCAGCATCAGCAGCATCAGCAGACAGTAATTGGAACTTCACAACATCTAAATCTAACTTAAATGACGTGATCATACAGTCTAAGGCCCTGTCCCATTTCTCCCCCTAACCCTAAAATTTCCCCTAACCCTAGATTTTGCGCGTTCATGTGTAGGGGTAGGGTGTCCCATTACCTAGGGGAGCAAGTGGGAGTGCGATTTTGCCCTTAAAATCAACCCTCAAAATGTAGTGAGGTTGGTTGCGGACTTCGTTTTGAGTGGAAGATGAAATTACCCATGATGCATGATGGCCGGTAATGTTACCTTGTCAAGCTAGCGGTAATGCTAACGTTAATGTTATAAATCGGCAACTATTGAAGAAAAAAATACATCAAAATATTTAAATAAATCAACATACCTGAGACAAGACTGAAAGGCAAAGTAGACGGCGAATGCGTCTTCTGTTTGCCGCATTTCTTCTCTGCGCATCCCGAAGGTAAATAAACAGAACCAACACAACAGGTAACACAGCTGGGACCGACATTTGTCCTCCGTGTAAATAGTAGTCAGCTGATGTCAGTCTCGCGGAGGGGTGGTTTCATATTTGGCGGGGAAGACTTGTCAGCGTGTGACGTGAGAACGTTTGTTACGTTCACTTGGCGAGTGGTGTCCCATTTTCAGGGGGAATTATTTCCCCTTGATGAGTGGAATTTACTTTTTAGGGCACTTAAAACCAAGTGGAAGTTTTAAGGGGGACAAATGGGACGGGTCCTAAATAGTTGAAATAGCCCTAAAACTTTCATTATCTAATCATACAGTATTTCACTATTACATCATTCTATTATTTTTCTACTTTCCATGTTCAACAATGTTATTTTAATTTATTTAAATGTTTAGGCCTATGTTTAATTGCTGTGGCAGCATTTGATTAATATAGAGAATAGGTCTAATAGATTAATAAAGACAGTTAAAGTACAGATAATTTTTTATTATTGTCTCCACATTCATCAGCGTTCATGTCTTTCATGGAAATATTTGTGTGTGTACTGCACGCTTGTATTAATATTTGATAAATATTGATAATAGACTATTAAATAGCGCCAACTTGTTGTGAGGCAGGGGTACTAACCACTGCACCGCCCCATTTTTAAAAGTAATATTGAATATGAATGAACCTGTATTTGAATGTTTACAAATTCATCCCAGGGGCCGCATTGGAACCTTTGGCCGGCCGCATTTGGACCCCAGGCCACATGTTTGAGACCCCTGCTCTATCGATTACAAGTCTGTGATACAAAACGACCTAATGGAGGGTCAGCTTTAATGTGAGGATGTAAGGGGGGGGTCCTGTAGAAACTGGGCCATGTTTTAAGTACCCCCTTCTTCTTAATTCTCCTCCTCCCTCTTCTTGCTGGGCTCCACCTTGTCCTTCTTGGACCCCTTCCATTGGAGAGCGGGGGCCATGAAAAAGCAACAGCAGAGCCGTCACCCCCCCCCCTCTCTCTCTCTCTTTACAAGGCCCACCGCCGTCTGCAGCGGCTGCCCATGTGCGAGGGTATTTAGTGGGGGCCTGAAAGCTGAAAGGAGAAGGGCCTGGATCAAATGTGGGAGTGGGTGGGGCAGTGTGGGGGGGGTGAGGGAACAGAAGGAGCCCTCTCAGGAGGGGTGCTGAGGCCCCGGCTCGTTTTATAGACTCCCCTGAAAGAACGTGATTACAGATCATTATCCAATTGAAGCAGATTGATGGGCTGGGGTCAAAGTAATATAGCTCATAGTAGCTCTGCTAAAGGGGAGGGGGTGAGAGGAGAAGGACGGAGGGCAGCGCAGAAGTGTGGGGGGTGAGGAGGGGGTGGGGGGGCTTGTAGACAGGGTGAAGATGGTATAATGACTGGATTGTCACCACAGAATGGGCTATGAGGAGGGGGGGGGGCAGAGAGGAGGAGGAGGAGGAAGACCCAAACTTGTCGAATGAAAGACAGGGGCTTTTTCTTTTTTGGGAATGGGCTGAAGTAGTACAACAAGTGAGAGTCTGGATGGGCCGCCTTGTCACTGCTGAGGGCAAATAAAGACATCTTTATGTGAGGAACCAGGAGAATTTGTCCAGAGTGACTCCACTGAGCGTCTCCTCGTAAATAATAATATGCTTCATTCTCTTCTTTTCACTGCAAGATAAGATGAATACACACTTGACAACCGCACAATTTAAATATTTACCGTATTTTCCAGAATATACAGTAAGTTGCTCCAGAGTATAAATCGCACCAGCCCAAAAAAATGCATAATGACGTCGAAAAAAAATAAATATATAAGGAATGTAGGACGTCCCAGACGAGGATGTTTGGGACTGCACTTTTTACAGAGTAGGAGATTTTTTTAGGTTTAGATTTTGGTAAAATATTTAACCCTTTAACCCCTGATGTGGGTATAGATGAATAGATGGTTTAGTTTAAAAATTCTGAATAATTCAAGTTTTTTTTTTTGTTATTTTTTGTTATCTTTTTTCTTCATGGAACTGATGTACACATGTTGATTTAGAAAAAGAAAAAGCTCAAACTAAAACTACTGGAACCAAATTACAACACTAATATTTTTTTTTCCTTTTTTAACTTCATTTTGTTCTTTTATTGTTGTTTTTTTGTGCATTTTTCATGTCATTTGTTATTTTCTGAATATTTATTAGTTTCTGTTGATGTTTAATATTCATTTTTGTTCATTTTACTGATCACTTTGGCAGTTTTTGTTAATTTTGTTTTTTATTTTATCTATTTACTGTGGAACTGCTCAGGGTTAATTAAAAAATACTTTTATCCTTTCAGAGGCAAGATTTTACAAAGTACTTATACTAATTCAAATGTGTGTATTTCTATGACTGAAAAAAACCATAGTAACAATTATTGATAATGTGTCTTATATTAACAAATACACAAACGTTATTTTAAGCATAGACTAAGTCAGTGTTAACATATTTTTTTTACATTCATAAGTCAATTACTGCCGTCAGCAAATGCCCTGACCTGTTTTTATGATCTTTCAATAGCTCAGTAGTATGTATACCATCTGCCTCCAACTGTTCTTATGTAATATCAGCCATTACAATGCAAGATGTTCGTGACCTTTCCAATGTTCTGGAAAGGTAGATCTCAAATGACTATTATCATTCTATTGCCAAGAGCATGAATCCAGTGTGAATGTGTGAGTGTAAAGCTGCAGAGCGGTTTAGAAAACCTTACATGACCTTATGTGTAATTCTAAATGAATTAAACAATAGCAGTGGCAATAATAGAATATGTTTTGCACTTGATGGAGTTGTTGTTACTCATAGGTTGGATATGTTCTGTACACTTTTACCGCCAAAGGCACATGTATATGTTTTTATGGTAGAAGTGAATTTAAGATTTTAACAATAGTTTCATCAACCAGCAACTAAATTTGGGCTGATTAGTTATAGAATATTGTCAGAGAAAACACAACACACACTCATTCATGACAGAGGGTGGACGGTTGTTTCAGGCTGTACTTTTATAGAGTAGGACTGTTAAAGTTAACGCAGATTAATCTATTATTGTGATGAATCTGATTAAAAATTATGGAAGTTGTGAAAAGGGTCTATTTGTCATAGAAACTTCGTAGGTTACCATGGTGACCGAGTAGTTTAACTCACAGGCTCGCGCTCACTTCCTGTTAGCTTGTCATAATGTTAGCATGTTTTGTCTGGTCGTTTCTCTTTACATTGAACTCATTCAACAAGGCAGCAGTCTCTGGACAAATTAGACAAACACAAACACCTTGATTTTCAGCAAAAAAAAATTTGTAATTACCTATTGTCCTGGAGGCGACGGCATTCACTGTCAGTTTTCTTCTTTTATTTACATACGTTAGTGAGAAGATAAAGTTAGCGTGGTGCTGCCACCATGAGGCCAACAGAGGAACTGCACTTTAAATTTCTTATTTTTAATTTCTGTTTAGTTTGAAAAAACAACTACTCTATTCTGAGAATGTAAGGAGAAACATATTCTTTAATTGCAAAAGATTATTGTAATCACCTTGTGTGTGTGTGTGTGTGTGTGTGTGTGTGTGTGTGTGTCCACAGAGACATATCATGCTGTAACTCAAAGAATACTGTAGATATCACCATGAAATTACATGGACATATACATACAGCTAATGCACATCAGATGCAATGATCAATTTGAGTAAAGGTCAAAGGTCAAGGTCACAATTAACTAAAAGTTTAAAATCACATTATTGACTATAACTAAAAAACGGAGGGTCACTTTGAACTTTGAACAACTTTGAAATTGGTACCAAACGATGCAGAATGAAGATTTACATAATAGTCATAATTGGTGTTATCATCTATGACAAATAGTTTTTGAGATCTCGAGAGGTCAAAGGTGACATGTGGCAGAATTAACTTTTTGTCAAACATAGACATATGTAGCTATAACTTCATCAATACTGGATATATTATCATAATATTACACACTCTGACACATATATATATATATATATATAACAAAATTATCAATATTGCAAAAGGTCAAAGGTCAAGGTTGCATTTAAAAGAAAGGTCAAAATCACATTATTAGCTCTAATTCCAGAACAGGTTGTGATGGAAACTGGAGATTGGCACATTCTCTGAATACTTGTTCAAACTTGTAGGATTTATTTACGGGACATAAATAACGTATTATGAAACAGAAGCTGCAGGGCCGTGTGAATTCTGACCGCGGGCCGTAATTGGCCCCCGGGCCGGACGCTGGGCATGCCTGACGTCGAGTCACGCCGACATGCCATTAACTGGTATGTCATAGCATTTTATTTTACATCTATGAATCTAATGCATTCATTAAGCGTTTGTTACACCATTGTGGTTGTGTCGACAGTGCCAGTGGACTGGAGTCTTGTGACAGGGAGCGTCTTCACCCACAATAGAGGGCTTATGGGTAATGGCTATGGCACTGAATAGCCTTTTGATATTCACTGAGACAAAGTGTCTCTAAATTTCCTTTCAAGATTTGCACATGTTAAAAACATCTCGTGAAGACAGCACAAGTATGTTTTGGATCAAGGCTGACATGTCCTTTTCTTACACACTTGTCTATTTTTACTCTCTATGGGACTTATTAAGGAAATTCTTAAAAAAAAATTTTTTTTTTATTGTATTAAGGCCTAAAATAAATTTCCGATTCTCACTTTGACCTTTATTTTGGGGTACCATCATTTTTAAATAGAACATTTCATTTCAGAATGATTCCAAAATCATCAAAAATGCATAAAAATATTCATCTTAGTTATGAATTCTGAAAAGTTGATGAACATAAGGTTGAATGTATGACTACAAATGAAGTCCAAAACAGGGCAGGTAGTTAAATACTTAAATAACTTAATGAAGGAATGAATGAATTAAAAAGAAATATTTTTTTAAAATAAAAATAAACAAAAATAAAGCAATTTAAAATAATTAAAACATTTAAAATGTTAAATAATAAATTGACTAAAAAAATTAAATAAAAAAAGTAATGAAAAATAATATAGATTTTTTTTAATTATAAAATGTTTTCCCCTTTTTAGGTTATTTCTTTAATTAAATTCTATATATATATATATATATATATATATATATATATATATATATATATATATATATATATATATATATATATGTGTGTTTTTTTAATTACATTGTTTATTACATTTTAAAATATTTCAATTAAAAATGTTTTAATTACAAATGTATTGGTCATAATAATTGTTTAATTTTTTTTAAATTTAAAATATATATAAACTAGATATCTTTGCGCCATAGAGAGTTAAAAACAGGATCAGACAAACTGCAGAAGTTTTGGGACTTTAATGGGACCTGACAGATGCACATGGTGTCTGCGTTTGCTCTACATGCAGAAACTGGCAACAGAGCAATTATGGTGAATGAGTGAGAGCATGAAAAAAACATCGTAAAAAGCTTCACCACGTTGCTCTGTGCAGCCTCGGTGTAATTATTGGATTAATGAAGAATGTACTCATCATCATCATCATCATCATCATCATCATCAGGGGCTGTGACGCATAAAAGGGGTACATACTGTACATTTAGGAAGTGCTTTACACATCTCCTGCTCATTTCAACAAGTTTAATCACTTGTGTTCAGCTCAAAAACAGCTGCAACATACACAGCAGGGGTGTCAAACATGCGGCCCGGGGGCCAAAAGCGGCCCGTGGGGTGAAGAGCATATTAACCTGTTAAATGACTCCATATTTTCTTCTTTTTTTTCTTTGTCTATAAACGATAACTTTACATTTTTGTGATTGTTTTATTGAGAAAAAAATATGAAATTAGGAAAATTAGGAATGGACATGATTTTTGAATATTAATGACACGCTGGAATATGATGAGGCTTTGTCATTAGGGTTAGAGGCAGGATGTGTGTGTGTGTGTGTGTGTGA
This sequence comes from Siphamia tubifer, assembly GCA_020466265.1. Taxonomy (NCBI): domain Eukaryota; kingdom Metazoa; phylum Chordata; class Actinopteri; order Kurtiformes; family Apogonidae; genus Siphamia; species Siphamia tubifer. Next base: position 36,824,966 of record CM035802.1, on the reverse strand, counting down.
GAGAGAGAGAGAGAGAGAGAGAGAGAGAGAGAGAGAGAGAGAGAGCAGGGACAGATGGACAGACGGACAGAACACGAGGATCCAGGAAAATCCAAAAATCATACCAGGGTTCAGAAGGAAGGTCAAGTCCAGGGTCTGAGGGACAGACAGACAGGGGCAAAGACTGAAGGAACCAGAAAACCAAACTGAGTCAAACACTGAATAAAGTCTCTGTTATAAGTCACTACAGCTGACGAATTTGCAGTGGAATTTACATTTGGATAATTTATAAAGTTATTTTCATCATTTAATTAATGGGTTTTTTTGCACTAAAAAAATGACAACTATGTGGAGTTGTCATTATTTATAGATTATTATGTATTCTTTTTTACTGCTCAGGCCCATTGGAGTTCACATCAGGCTGAATGTGGAAAATGAAGGAAATAAGTTAGAAGTTTGAAAATTTATTTATTTAAAAAAAAAGAACATGTGTTTTACAGGAACTGTGCAACGGACACTTTACCTACATGTGATGATTACAAACTTGGTCCCCATGAGACATGAAAGTGTGTGTGTGTGTGTGTGTGTGTGTGTCTGTGTCTGTGTGTGTGTGTGTGTGTGTGTGTGTGTGTGTGTGTGTGTGAGACTCATCCCTCTTCACCAGGTGGATTTCATTGGAAGTTAATGTTGGAACATAAAAATAAAACATCACTGTCTAAGTGAAAAGATGCGTTCTTGATATTTATCTTTATTTGATGATTGTCTAAATATTTAGGAGGGAAAAAGTTGCCTCATATCGATTGCTTTGTGTTGAGCTAAACTCTTCCTGTGGTTGGGTAGTGAGCTAATGTCTCCAGCAGAGGAAGTTCCTCCAAACTGTTTCTTTCATGTTTGTGGGAGTAATTTTAGCTTTATCTCAATTCAGCGTAAAAACCCTTGATTAGGCTCCGTGTGTGTGTGTTCATACGTACAGTACAAGCACCCAGACGAGTACTAACAATCTGTACTTCCAATAAATACAAGTACATATTGTGTGAAAAAAATACTCTGATAAAAGTACTGATATAACTCCTTTACTGAAGTTAAAGTAAAAAAATAAAATAAAAAAATACAACTTCTGAACTGTAATAAAGTAAAAAGTAAAACTGCCCTTTTTAAAAAAAAATTTCTGTGGATGAAATAAGGAAAAATACAGAAAATGTATAATAAAATATGGACTATTATACTATTATTATTATTTTTATATATATATATATATATATATATATATATATATATATATACTACTATTATATTACTATTATTATGGACTATTAATAATCTTATTTGAGGTTCCACATACAGATGGACATGAGTCAGATCAGTAAAATACTATCATAATAACCTTTAAATAGGCAAGAAAATGTATTTACAGAGTATATTTCATATACAGTGCATAATATATATAAGAAAATTCAAATGCATTAAAAGACAATTAAAATAAGAGACATAAAATAATTAATAATTGTCAAAGCTCCAGTGAACAGTAATGTTTTCACTTGTTCTCAGACTTCAGGTAAATTTGTTCCACAGGTGAGAAGAACAACTGATTTTGGGAACACAGTACACCTGTTCCTGATGACCTTTGACCTCAGGGCTCTGGATGCTCCATATGGAACCAGCAGGTCTAGGATTTGAACCATTTATTTTCCAGAATGAACCTAATGTTTAAAGGACATTTTTGATTCATCACATTATTTAACTTTTTTTTTTTTTTTGCTCTAAAACGTAGAGGAATATTTATAGTTGACATTACTTCTATATTATATTATTATTTTAGTGGTACGGCCCACTTCAGATCAGATTGGTTTAACGTGACCCCTGAACTAAAATGACTTTGACATATAAAACATCAGTGCGTCTGTAACTGTGAGGCTGAAGCTCATGTGTATGGGGGGGGGGTAGGGGTGTCTGAATTTATGTTTAGAGGGTAGGGGGAAGGGGAAGGGCTTCATACCCTTTCAAACAGAGATTTTCCAGAGGCAGACTCGAAACGGATGAATACGAGAAATTTCCCAGAATACATTGTGAAACATTTTAAAAATAACAGCATCTACAGAAGTACACACATGTAGTATTTTTTACTGTAATTAACAGTTCTTCAGTTGTAACTGTTGTATTGTATAAAGTTTGTCATTGTCGCCATGTGTAATAGTAATTTTCTACATAAAACAGACTATTTATGTAAACGTGGAATAATGGGTCGATGCTTAGAACTTCTGTGATTGGACGCAAATATTAATAAAAATAATAATAAAATAATAATAAAAATGTGTTTATATCCAGGAGAACGACACAACTACAGCAGCAGACATGTTTGGTTAGTTCTGGTTAAAGCTGTGGTTTTTGGTTTACGTAACAACTGGTGGAGTGAACTGATGACAGAGGGGAGTGTTGAAGGGGTGTCCCCATTCAAGCCCTACCCCCTTATAGGTCTGTTTGAAGGGTGAGGGGTGAGATGGGATTCAGCCTCAGTCGTATGATGTAATAACATGCCTCGTGTTATCTAGGCAGAGGAACCAATAAAATAATAATAATAATAATAACAACAATTATAATAATAACAATAACAACAATAACAACAATAATAATAATAATAATAACAATGATAACAATAATAATGATACAATAATAATAATGATAATGATAACAATAATAATAATGACAATAACAATAATAATAACAATAACAACAATAATGTACTCCTCGTTCTTCAACTACTCTGCATTCTTCCCAGGTTAAATAAAGTTAAGATTTAATGAAATATCACAACACAAAGTTAGTCAGACTGGTAAGTCAATTAAACCATTGCATAAACAAGTTGTCTTTGAAGACGCCACACACTGTAGCTGCAGCTCTGCGACCTGCATGCTAAACCTAGTTACAGGCAAGAGAAGAAGCCCTGACTCCCTCTGCGTTACACTTAGTCAGATAATTGGAAATGCGAGGGCATTAACTCCAACGGGATTAAGAAGGGGAATTAAATATGTTAATCCCCAAAATAGGTAAATAGCCTCGGTGATACAATAACCAATTTCTAGGGTTTTCCTCCCCCGAGGACACGTCTGCCTTTGAACGCAACACGCTCGCATGTACAATCACGCGCATAGGCTACACACACACACACACACACACACACACACACACACACACAGCAGACGCACAAATGCAAACATTTCACATAAACACGAACATGAACGAACGTCGTATCTATGGCAGAGCCGTAGAGTCTGGAGTGTTCCAGAAAGTTCTCCAAGGTCATGCCTGTGGTGCGGTGCGGCCCCATGGCTGACTCTTGAACCTGTTCTCCCAGGTCTACCTCTTTGTTCCAGAGATCATTACCTCTGTCGCTTCGCTTTGCTCCGCTCCCCCTCCTGAGACCGCTTTGTCGCCATGTGTTCATCTGCCTTGTAATTATAGCACGGTCCTGGATGTCACGGTTTAGGGGACTGTGCCTCTGAGTGTGAGTGAATGTGTGTGTGTGTGTGTGTGTGTGTGTGTGTCAGGGGACGCAGCGAGTGTGTGACATGTGTAGCGTTGTGTTAAGTCTGGATGCTTGATATGTGGAAAAGTCTCTGTTAGGGTTGTACGATGTTCGAAAAAACTAACATTACAATTTTTGTTTTTTAAACTGGGTTTTACATGAACTTAAGTGCTCGATAGTAAAAAAAAAAAAAAAGAAAAAAAAGAAAAAGCAATTCATAATAATCTAGAGCAGCAGCTCAGGTGAATTTTGAGGTTTTAGGGACCGTTTCCATGACGACGATTGTGGCTAAATATGACAATATATTTTATTAGCAGTGCCTTTTGTTTACAGGGTGTGAATACAAACAAAGCTAAAGACTCCTTCCACAGTGGGACGTTTTGAAGGTCGTGTCTCCGTCTAAACGGCAACAAACACATGTTAGTGTGTGCGTCTGTACGTCACATATGTTCACGTCACATATGTTCACTTTACGTCACATGATATTTCTGTTATATCCCACCTTTATGCTTAACATGTGGGTCTTTAAAGGTTAATATGTGGAAAACTCTATTAGGGGTGTACGATGTTCGAAAAAACTAACATGGCTATTTAAAAAAAAAAAAAAAACTGGGTTTGCGTGAACTTCGGTGCTCGATCGTAAAAAAACAAACAAAAAAACAATTTATTACAATCTAGAGCAGAACCTGAGGTGAATGTTGAGGTTGTGAATGAAAAAAACACCAGATTCTATCTTGTCTGAATATTAACATTGATGTGTTTTAACTGGTGACCTTTGACCTTCATTGCTCAAAATCTAATGGGTTCTTCCTTGACCCATTATCTATCATTGGTGAAAGTTTCACTAAAATCTGTTCAGAACTTTTTGTGTAACCCTTGTTGTTGTTTTTGTTTTTACATAAAACAAGTGACGTCACCAAACCTAGCTGGATGTTACTCTGGTAAAGGTAAACACACACAGAGTCAGAGGGGAGGGGGGAGTGTTCCTTCACACATTCTGAGCCAATCACAGACGCCTCATCAGCGCGTCATGGACATGTATGAGGAAGTAGAAGTAAACTGTGTTGTTCCACCTCCAGTCATTTTTCTACCGTGAAAAAACAACTGGAAACAAAACAATCTGAACGTTTTTATAAATAGAACCAACACACAATGAATTCAATAACAATGTAGAACAACAATATTAATAAATAAGCATAGAATGAGTCATTTAATAAAGTTAATATTAATAAATAAGCATAGAATGAGTCCTTTAATAAAGTTAATATTAATAAATAACTATAGAATGAGTCCTTTAATAAAGTTAATATTAATAAATAACCATAGAATGAGTCCTTTAATAAAGTTAATATTAATAAATAACCATAGAATGAGTCTTTTAATAAAGTTAATATTAATAAATAACCATAGAATGAGTCCTTTAATGTCATTAGTCCTTTTCAGTGGACATTTTAATTTAAATTAATTTTTTTAAGTAAAACTGTGAAACTGTTGGGTGTCTCCTCCAGAGGACATAAATGCGTCTCTGGGTGTCAGGAGGACATTTTGCAGCTGTACTCTGTATGATGGAGCGCCTGCATGAATATAATTTCAATCAAAAAAAAAAAGAGGGCACTGTAAATTGAATGTGGTTCACTCTCTCTTTAAACTACACAAACAGGGGCATC
>CM035802.1:36771299-36808799 GCA_020466265.1 Siphamia tubifer | reverse complement strand
AAATATATGTACTTTATACTCACAGTAAAATACTACTGAGGTAAAATCAGTGGAGGACAGAAACTGTGACTTTATATATCATACATATTTATGACTTTTATTTCATAATTATGACTTTTTATCTCACATTTCAGATTTTCTTTTCCCATAATATGCTTTTTTTTTTTTTTTTTTAATATATTCATGACTTTTGAATTTTTCCTAAATGTCCACACCCTCTAGTACCATGACTTGATCAAACACATCATCTTCACACTAACTCACTTTTAAAGACTTTATTTTTGGATATTTTTTAAAACTTTTCAGTTTTTTCCTGCTTAAATAAGTATTATTTAATCCATGACAAAAATACAGTTTAACTTTTGACTTTATTACTATTGATAAGTTGTACTTTTTTTTAAAAACTTTTACTTGAGTAGAGTAGTTAAATCAGTACTTGTACTTTAACCAGAATATTTTTTCCTGTAGTTATACTTCAGTACAGAATGTGAGTACTTGTAGCACCGTTGGTTTTTGCAGTACGAGGCGTGTTCTTTGGTGTTTGTGGGGAAAGTGAAAAGGAAAAGCTCTATTATTTCTATTGTTTAGATTGGGCGCTGAGGCTGCGTTTGTGGTTTGATTGTGTTTTGTTTGAATCAGTCCGTTAATGAACGCCAATGGAAGGATGCTGGTGGTTCTTGATGCATATCTGCTGATCTGGGGGTCCCAACAGATCTTGGCCAAACACTGGGCGAGGCAAAAACAAATCTGTCTGTCAGTGCGGGGTTAGGACTCCTAATTAGAGGTCCTGACTCTCTGTCCTCGGCTCTAAGTCAAGCGTCGGCTGTGGCTGATTGGTACAAATCTGGTTTTTCTAAACCTCAGAGGGTCAGCCGCTCGCCCTGCTGGTGATTTGCTCGTACCTTTAAAAGGCCATTGATTACGTAATTAGAAAAGGAAAATGTTGCAGTAGTGTGGAGCAGAAGGAAGGCTGAGCTTTGATAAGTGGTGGGAACTTTAGTGCAGTCAGAGTGTGGGGGGGGTACATGGAGTAAAGAATGACCAGAGCTTCACTGTGTTTACTGTTAGAGCGTTGACAGAACAGCCTATGTGAACAGTTATGGTCACATTACTTGTCCCCATATTATTTAATTAAATTTTTTAATTCAAATTTTTTTATTTAATTAATTGAATTTTAATTTCATTTTGTATTTTTTATTTTATTTTATTTTTCATTTACATTTTTTTTTCTTAATTCAATTTTTATTATTATTTACATGTATTTATTTACATTATTTAATTTATTTATTTGTATATATTTACATTTTTGTTAATGTATTTATTTGATTAAATATTTTATTTTCCATTTATTTTTATTCATTTATTTTCATTCATTTATTTTATTTTCTCATTTATTTTATTTTTATTTTCAAAAATGTATTTATTTACTATTCATATGTTTTTATTGAATTTATTTATTTGTATAATTTTTAAATTTGTAATTGTTTAATTCATTTATTTATATTTATTCATTCATTTATTTATTTATTTATTCATTTGTTTCATGTATTTATTATACATTTTTTTCTTATCTTTAAATGTTTTTTTTTTTTACATTTATTTATTCTTAATTATCAAATTCATTGAACTCCTTCAGCGAAATGTACGTTCAGTGTCAACCACTAACCTGTTCGTCACCACACAGCTGTTATTTACTTCTGAAAACTTATTCCTATTACAATATATATTGCATGGTTAAAAAACTCACAATGTCAGTTTTTTCTAATATCATATCATCTCATAAATCAGTTTAATGAACTCACAGTAATGTCGGAGGTTATGTTTTTACCAGTTTGTCTGTTATTTACCAAGAGAAGTCACAAAGTTATGGACATGTTGGGGGTGTCACAGGGAACAAATGATAACATTTTGGTTTTGATCCAAAACAGATCCTGGATTCTGGATCACTGGAAATTTTACATTGTGGTAAATGCAGAATACATTTCAAAGTGATCCAGGATCTGTTCTGGATCAAAACCAAAATGTTATCATTTTTTTATTGTGGCATTTCCAACACATCTGGAAAATTTTTATCAAAATCCGTCCATAAGTTTTTGAGTTATCTGCCCCCCCCCCTCACCCCCCCTTCCAGATCTCTTCATTACCAACCTACCCTGAATATGTCATCAAGATCCATCCATAACTGTTGGAATTATCTTCTGAACTAACAGACAAACTGACTCTGGTAAAAACATAACCTCCTTGGTAGACCCCTCTTCATTCAAAGGGGGGGGGGGGGTCTGCCTTGGCGGAGGTTTGTGCTTTTCTAGTTCTACATGTATCCATAAACTAATTTACTGTGGTTGAAAAAAACTAGACAGTTGTGTTTTTATCTTTTTTATCTGTAACTGTAAAAAAAAAAAAAAAAAAAGCTAGTTTGATCCTTCAGGTTTGTACGTCTCAGTTCCTCAGGGTTACTACAAAAAAAAAAAAAAACAACAACAACAACAACAAAAAGACTAAAAGTGCCAAATTCTGGGCAACCATTCACAGCAGTGTTCACATCTCACAGATCTTGGGTCGTTTCCCACTGACTCACAATGGAAGTAGATGATGTTAAAGGAACACTGCTGGGAAACACAGGCCAGTCATGTTTACAGCATCACATCATCACCTTTACTGTAACAGTAAGAAGATAACTGGACTGCCAAAAGCTTTATGGGAAGTCAAACTGTGGTCAGGTGCAGCATGAAGCACAGAGACATGGTGGTCTGCTGTGGTGAAAGTGTGTGACATCATTAATCTGACCCAATGTTGGCTGTGTCAGATTAGTGGAATCACTGTGTGTGTGTGTGTGTGTGTGTGTGTGTGTGTGTGTGTGTGTTATGACCTAAAGGTTACAACATATAGAGAACACAATTGTTGCAGCTTTTTCACTTCTGTTGCATTTGTTTAATGTGTTTGTTGCATCTTTCTTGTGTTTGCAGGGTCTTGTCGATGCGGTGCGTTTGCCCCTGTCGGCCACCGTAGATACCCCTGCCCTGTTAACACAACCCACAACTCAACAGTGTCAAAAGAAATGAACCGGAAAACAGGACGTCCAGACTCACTGGGTCAAACAATGAAGGAACAACAGGTAACAAAAAGGCTAAGCTAACAAAAGGCTAAGCTAACAAAAGGGCTAATTTAGCAAAATGGCTAAGCTAACCAAAAGGCTCAGCTAACAAAAGGGCTAATTTAGCAAAAAAGGCTAAGCTAACCAAAAGGCTAAGCTAACCAAAAGGCTAAGTTAACAAAAAGGCTAATCTAACAAGAAGGCTAAGTTACCAAAAAGGTTAAGCTAACAAAAAGGCTCAGCTAACAAAAGGCTCAGCTAACAAAAGGCTCAGCTAACAAAAAGGCTAAATTAACAAAAAGGCTAATCTAACAAAAAGGCTAAGTTACCAAAAAGGTTAAGCTAACAAAAAGGCTCAGCTAACAAAAGGGCTAATTTAGCAAAAAAGGCTAAGCTAACCAAAAGGCTAAGCTAACCAAAAGGCTCAGCTAACAAAAAGGCTAAGTTAACAAAGAGGCTAAGTTAGCAAAAAAGCTAAAGCGAAGCCAACCTGTGGAGTGTGCGTCCTGGGGTGAACGCTCCTGGAACTGACGTCACAACTCTGGAGGTGAAGCAGGAAAAAAGTCAGTCCACTCCCCAACGTCTGCCCAAAACCTAATGTGTCCTGTCCAATTTATATCTGCTACGGCGGAAACCAATCAACAACCAGAAAACAAACATGAAATGCAGGATATTACACAAAAATATTATAAATGCAAAATATCTATAAATACAATAATAATTATTTAATGAAGTAAATGAGGTGTGTGTGTGTGTGTGTGTGTGTGTGTGTGTGTGTGTGTGTGTGTGTAGGTTATGGATGGTGTAGTCTAAGAACATTCACTCAGAGCAGAGGCCAATGTACAAAAGCAAAATAAACTGCAGGGGAAGGAAGTGGTTAACATTAACAAGGATCCAATAAGAAGATTAAATGTAAAACGCTGGCGCTGGTAATTGATGTGTTCCTAAGTGTGTGTGAGACTATGTTTGCTTGTGCATAGGTGTGTGTGTGTGTGTGTGTGTGTGTGTGCTGTAAATACGTGAGCAGACATAATTGCTCCCAGATTTTCAGCATAACTCTATGGGTTGATTAGAAAATGTCTCAACTGTAAATAGTTGCCACTAATCATACAACACTGTGGTAATTAACATGAGGAAAGAAATGAGTAGAAGAAGAAGGAACGAAGTAAAAGTACTTCATTACTACACTTAAGTACAGTTTTTTATGTATCTGTACTTCACTTGAGTATCTATTTTTCTAGCAACTTTTTACTTTTATTCCCTACATTTTTATATAAATATATGTACTTTATACTCTTTATATTTATATAAATATATGTACTTTATACTCTTTATGTTTATATAAATATCTTTACTTTATACTCTTTACATTTATATAAATATATGTATTTTATACTCTTTATATTTATATAAATATATGTATTTTATACTCTTTATATTTATATAAATATCTTTACTTTATACTCTTTATATTTATATAAATATCTTTACTTTATACTCTTTACATTTATATAAATATATGTACTTTATACTCTTTACATTTATATAAATATATGTACTTTATACTCTTTACATTTATATAAATATCTGTACTTTATACTCTTTACATTTATATAAATATATGTACTTTATACTCTTTATATTTATATAAATATCTTTACTTTATACTCTTTATATTTATATAAATATCTGTACTCTATACTCTTTACATTTATATAAATATATGTACTTTATACTCTTTGCTTTTATATAAATATATGTACTTTATACTCTTTATATTTATATAAATATATGTACTTTATACTCTTTACATTTATATAAATATATGTACTTTATACTCTTTACATTTATATAAATATCTGTACTTTATACTCTTTACATTTATATAAATATATGTACTTTATACTCTTTATATTTATATAAATATATGTACTTTATACTCTTTACATTTATATAAATATATGTACTTTATACTCTTTATATTTATATAAATATCTTTACTTTATACTCTTTATATTTATATAAATATCTGTACTCTATACTCTTTACATTTATATAAATATATGTACTTTATACTCTTTATATTTATATAAATATCTGTACTCTATACTCTTTACATTTATATAAATATATGTACTTTATACTCTTTGCTTTTATATAAATATATGTACTTTATACTCTTTATATTTATATAAATATATGTACTTTATACTCTTTACATTTATATAAATATATGTACTTTATACTCTTTATATTTATATAAATATATGTACTTTATACTCTTTACATTTATATAAATATATGTACTTTATACTCTTTACATTTATATAAATATATGTACTTTATAGTCAGATCCACCACCTCCTGTTTTACCTGCAGCCATGTTTGCTCTGGTTCAGGTCTGACTGGTCTGTGTTTACACATCGAGAGACAGAATATTATGTGACTTGTCGACTTGTGCTACCGGAGTCGACTAGTCGAAGTTTCAGTTGTTGCTTCAGAGTACTCTATTTTTACACTACAAGGCGCACTGGGTTATAAGGCGCATCAGGTGAAGTTAACATCATGAGATAAATCATCAAAATTATCAGATGAAAAAGTCACAATTTATGACATGAAAAGTCAAAAGTCACGAAGCACAACCAGAATTAATCCATATATGTGACCCACCACCACGAAACCAGGCATAAGTCGCGCTGAGCCGTTCAGAGCTACAGCCAAATTTAGGCTGGAAGGTGATTTGTTATTAGTGTTTACACCTTATCAAAAAACGGTACCTTAACACCTCTATGTTCACTTCCTGTGGTCATTACATTGAAATCCAATCAATAAAGGTGTTTATTGAGTCAATTATTTAAGCGGTGACAAAAGTTCAGGTATTGCTGAGCAAAGACAAAGACGACTTCCACCTCTTTTCGCCGAACAAAACGATCTCCGTTCCGTGGGTAAACACCCAAGTGTTTGGTACGAGGTAAAAGCTTATATTGAATGTTCTGTCCAATGGTGTAAGCCAAATGATTATAATACGTCACACTTCTGTCCTATTATTATAATATATAAAACTTCTGTGACATGTCCATCAGAGTGTCCTTTAACATCTGTCAACAATTTGTGTCAATCGGATACAAATTATTATGCGTTGCTAAGGACTTCCTACCCCAAAACAGTCCAAAACTTTAACGGACAATATCTAAAAATATGCAAATTGTAAAATATGTCCAAATGTGGATATTAAAATGACCATAACTTTGGTTCTACTTGTGATAGAAACATCATTTTTTCACCATCTTAAACCTTAGTTTCCACTCTACCAAGATACACACATAACTCTGTTTGGATTTACACACACTTATGACTGGTTTACTGGTGGTGGGTCATATATGAGGTGCACTGTGGCATTTGGAGAAAGTTAGTGTTTTAAGTGCGCCTTATAGTCCAGATAATACAGTCTATATAGATATATACACATATATGGAAAGCGTCAATTCCGTATGTGTTTGTAACTCCTATATTATCATTTATTGACACGATATATTTTCCTGTATATTACATCTATATTTTTTTTTTTATGTTGAATTTCACACAGTAATATATTGATCATCAGTATATAGAGAAATATCCTGTATTTCATATCCCTGGATGTGTTTAAATTCTTTGTGTTGATGCTTTTCATTCAGTCATTCTAACATCTTGTCATTGTTCACTGCATCATTCCCACATTCAAAACTCCTTCTGTGAGCTGCATCCATTAAGTTTGTCTCAACATCCACCTACATTTACAACGACTAAAGCTCTAAAGCTCCCATTTTTCTGCCAATTACAAACAAATTGTCTCTCCTCCAGTGTAAACCCAAATGCTTTTCATTCGTCATAAACAGGCAGATTGCGTCGCTATCCCATTGCCTTTTTAACATGCTGCCACTTTGAATGCTGTGTAAGGGGTGACAGAGGCCTTAGGCGAAGTTAGAAAGCACTAAATATACGCCATTATAGTTAATAGATTGAACCCAATCCAAGACACTCGGAGATTATCTATTGAGACGCTGTCAAACGGAGACAATGCACGCCATCGCCGTTCCCGTACGCTCTGTGCATTTACTGTAAAAAAACCTGAACACCTTGGTTTTTCGAGAGAGGGAAAAAAAAGAAAACAGACATTGGGAATCAGGGAAAATAAGGATAAAAATAAAAATAGGATAAAGATTACCTAAGGGCAAGGCGAGTGGATTTAGGCAAGCGGCATACTGTACTGTATGTCCCCCCCCCCCCCCTCCCCGTATCCTGTAGATCCTAAATCCCATGTCCAAAAACTATGATACAGACTATGTAAGGGTATGGATAGTGTCGGAATGTTAATGGTTTTCCGATAATTACCGCTATCTGTGTTCTGTAATCCATCATACAGAGTAGTTATAAACAAAAAATGTGCATCTGTTTATTTTCTCCCATTGACAGGAACAAGCAGAAAAACCTCTGTGTGAAGGTTGGTACTGTACTTAAAAAAGGTTTACTGCCTCCCTCTAAATACAACCAATGGTAATCTCCGCTTTGAACCGTGACTGGCGTCGTGCGATCATTAACGTGGCGGAGACAACGAAGGAAAAAAGTACGATTATCGTAAAAAAAAAAAAAAAAAAAAAAAAAAAAAAAAAAAGGGAGGGGATTGCGGAAATATACAGCAATACTGAGTGTAAACATGGCCACCACCCATGTTTGTGACAATCTACAGCAGCGGCTGAGGCGAAGTTTTAGGTTTTAGGTGTTAAGGCTTTACGATAATAGAAAAGATAGACTTTTTTTTAAACTCTGCCAAATATATTGCAATAGGAAAAAATACTCAGGAGTGTATATTATATACATACTGTATTTTCCAGACTATAAGGCACATTTAAAAGACTTTAGTTTTCTCTAAAAACAACTGTGTGCTTTATATATATATATATATATATATATATATATATATATATATATATATATATATATATATATATGGATTAAATGTGGTTGTTCTTAGTGACTTTTAATCTCAGAATTTAGATTTATTAATTTCAGGATTTTGACTTTTTATCTGTTAATTTGAAATTTTTTATCTCATGATTCTGACTTTTTAATCTTATAATTGTAACTTTTTATCTAATGATTTTGACTTTTAATCTCATACTTTTGAATTTTAATCTCATCATTTTGACTTTTTATCTCATGATTCTGACGTTTTAATCTCATAATTGTAATTTTTTATCTAATGATTTGGATTTTTAATCTCATACTTTTGACTTTTAAAATGATAATTATACTGAGAAGGATCCGTCCGAAGGTAAGGTTTGTAATGAATAGAAATAATCTATGAAGGATTTCCATTTTTGCTTCACATGTTTAACCTTTGTATCGTATTGGCCCTGTTTGCTTTCAACACTTCAGCCAAGTAATAATGAAGACAGAGAATCAATGCATTGATGAATGAAAGATTAGTTTATAGACAGAAAGCTAATTAGAGTCCCAGAGTGAAGAGCCCAGATGGATGGATCCATCTATAGTCAGGATATACTTCATTTTACACCATGAGGAGCGTGATTGAAATAATGATTTTATTGAAGTGTTAAATGTTTGTCGCAGAGACGTCAGAGTCAGACCTGCCAACATTTCAGAAGAAGAATCTGGGAGATTTTTGCGGCGGCGGTGGGTGGCGTTTTCAGGAGACACAAGCGAGCACAGATCTACGACACATCTATGAATTGTCAGATAGTTGTTTATAAGTTCCATACATGATCTGAGTCAACTGGAGAACATCAGCCAAATGATACGTCATTAGTTTTTGACGTTCAGACCTAATAAATTATAGGAGATTACCGAGAGAAATCACAAAATGGGAGAGAGTTCTGGAAAAAAAACCAGGGGTATTGGCAGCTATTTGGTTTATTTATAGATGTAATATGACAAGGGATCCAAGGGATAACATGTAAAAGTATAAACACTTGTTTCCAACATGGTCCCTGATGGTAAGGACAAGACATACAAATACAATCACATGAATATATAATCATATGCGTAAGTCACCTAATTCTCTGACACTTTGTTTAAAAACCCTTTTTGTTTCTGCCATTTTAATGTTTAGTGGGAGGCGAATGACTAATATGCACCAAAAATACAGTAAAAAGCACTAAAAATACACTAAAATGTGCAAAAAATACACAAAGAATAAAGTAAAATGCACTACAAATACAATAATGACATATTATTATGACCTATAAAGTACATATATTTATATAAATGTAAAGAGTGTAAAGTACAGATATTTATACAAAAATGTAGGGAATAAAAATAAAAGGTTTCCAGGAAAATAAAGTAAGGTACAGATACCTAAAAGTTTACTTAAGTAGACTTAGGTAATAAGTTACTTCCCACCTCTGATCTTGAACTCTTGAACTTTTTGGACGTTCTAATCAATAAACACAAACATCTTAACACAACACATGTATTTATGAACCGTGTTTATTTTTCCTCTAAGTGAACTTTGGAAGTGTTGGCTTTTCTTCTACTGTCACTACTCCACTTTGATGATGATGCCAACACAGACACATTCACATTTAAAGCTTCTTATGCTAATGGAAACCTTCACAAATGCAGCCAGCGCGCAGTTGGAGGCTATACGTACTGTAAACAACGTTGTGTTAAGAGGTGAGGGGGGGGGTGATGTAGAGTAGACTCTTTTTTTTGTCTTTTCAGTTAATGTATGTTATCCAGGAAAAGCAACATGTAACACATAATGTAATTACATAGCTCTGTTTGACTGTATGTACTGCAGAACATGCCTTTATATTATTTTACATTGTTCTATAGAAGCATTTACACACACATACACACACACATATTTAATACATTAGTGTTGATTATCACACCCACACATGAAATGACTGACTTCATGCATCTCATTCTAAGTGTATGATTAACTACAATATGGTTAATAGAGTAAAGTGCACTAAAATTCACTAAAATGCACTAAAAATATACTAAGAATAGAGCAAAATGTACTGAAATACACTAACATATACTAAAAATACACTAAAATGTGTTTAAAAATGTATTAAAATACACAAAGAATAGAGTAAATCGCAGTAAAAAAAAAAATACACTAAAATATGCTTAAAAATACATCAAAATACCCTTGGAATACAGTAAAACGCTGTAAATATATACTAAAATTTGTTTCTAAATACACTAAAATGCACCAAAAATAGAGTAAAATGTGCTGAACAACACACTAAGAATAATGTAAAATGCAGCGAGCGCACAGTTGGAGTCTATACGTTACTGTAAACAGCATCGCATTAAGAGGTGGTGGTGGTGGGCGGGTGGGTGGGGGGGGGGTGTAGAGTAGACTAATTTTTTTGTCTTTTCAGTTAATGCATGTTATCCAGGAAAAGCAACATGTAACACATAATGTAATTACATGGCCCTGTTTGACTGTATGTACTGCAGAACATGCCTTTATATTATTTTACATTGTTCTATAGAAGCATTTACACACACACACACACACACACACACACATATTTAATACATTAGTGTTGATTATCACACCCACACATGAAATGACTGACTTCATGCATCTCATTCAAAGTGTATGATTACCTATATTATGTTGTGATCTGCAGTAAAAGACCCTCCTTATAGCATGAGTAATTGATTTGGTAGAATTATGGTTGTTCACTGTCTTTTGCCTGTTCATTAATCATACTGTACAGGCCTTGTTTGAGTATAAAACAATGTAGTGAGTAATGATATAGATGAAGTCTCATCTCACACACACACACACACACAGTTGTCTGGGGAAATGGAAGGAAAAAAAGGAAATTTAAAGCTTTACCAGAGCAGAGCAGATGTCTCATAATACCGGAATTAAGTGATTAAAATAATCGCCTTTGTGCGAAATAATCTCGAACAACAACATGAGGCAGGAATCTGCTTCTTTTTTTTTTCAGCTAATTTCCCATAATCCACTCTGATAAGGCCCCATGGTCCTCATCTACCTATGCTGCATAACGTTGTGAAGCACATTAGTCAATTAATAGTGTGTTAAATGACAGAGGTTCCAGTCAATTGAGCTTCTCTTGGGAACAGAGGGGGGGTGGGGGGCGTTGTCCTACTACGACTGAAGACGGAGAGAAAAATGAAGACAAAGACGGTGATGTTAAGGAGAAAAAAAGACAACAATCCTTCAGAGCATTTCCATATCACTGCACACATATGGTACATGTTAAAGACACAAGATCATTGATGTTTCCTGGATTTAAGTAATGATTTACTATCTTAGTTTATGACTTTCTGTGATAATTAGACTGTAGAGAAACAATCTGACACATCTATTATGACATAAAACATTTATCCATATACTGACTATTAATAGATTTAAAAAGAGGACTTTTTTATCTCATAATTCAGATTTTTTTTGTCATAATTTTGACGTTTTATCTTGTAATTCTGAATTGTTTTTTTTTTTTTTTTTAAATCTCCTATTATATAAATATTTGTACTTTATAGTCTTTACCAGTGTGGTGGGTGACGTGTTACAAAGTAATGTGTTACAGTACTCGGATTACTTTTTTTCAGTAATATGTAATCTAACACGTTCATTTTGTGAATTCAGTCATTTGTAACCTTGTTAGCTTCGAGTTTTTGTTAAATTTAACTGCATAACATCGGTAGGGTGAACAGTGAGGACGCATGACAGACGTCCACACAGTCCTGTTTTAGAGCCGTCTGTCCAGACAAATGGACACATGGTCACCCTACAGAAAGTGCAAAAAGTTTAAGGCAGCGGATCGCCAAGACCAACACCACACTGTCTACATCATGTTTGGAAACAAATGTGTGTTGTCTGCGCTGCTGCTCATGTCACTCAGGTTAGCTAGCGGATGACTGGTGAAGTATTTCGAGAGAGAGAGAGAGAGAGAGAGAGAGAGAGAGAGAGAGAGAGAGAGAGAGAATAACATGTGGCTTGTCGACTCCTCCAAATTTAAGTCCACTTGTGCTACAGGAGTCGACATTTCTGTTAATGCCTAACCCAAACACTTTTTCATTGTTGGTAACAGATGAGTAACCTGACTGTCGCCAGACGTTATCTCACGATACCATCTGGGACCCTTCTGCAACCGATCCATTTTCAAAGGACGGTCCTTATCTAAAATCTTTGCATGTGATTAGAGGAAGAATCTGTCAGTCATCTTGACTGACGCACTGCTTCAGCAACTCATGTTGAACTCAAGCTGTGACACTTTACGTCACAGCGGCCACAGCGCCGCCCAGTTATGGGGTAGCCCCACCCAGTGACACTGATTGGCTCCTTTGTTTTGAAGAAAACCTGAACCTTATGGTACTCAGATGGTTGCGTGAGCGTAGAGAACTGTGAGTCAGGTTAACAGATGAGTACTCTAACGTGTTACTTTTATTGACAGGTAATGGAGTCATGTAATGGATTATGGAGTAACTATACCCAACACTGACAGGGAATAAATGTTTGAACATAATTCATTATATTTTTTAATATATTGCCATAAATTTCAGTTTGATAATGGGTTGCTAATAATATTCAGGTAGTAAACTCAAATAAGTTAGCAGTTATGAATACTATATAGAACACTTCTCATATTCGTACACCCCCCCCCCCCCATCCTGTTCAGTCAAAAGGGTTGTGGCCCACATATCAAATAGAATCTTTAGAGCCAAAGCACTCCCGCTGGAGAAAGAGGGGGAAAATGGCCCCCTATTATGCTCCCCTCAGTTGAGGCCTTACCTCATGACAAGGGTATTAAAATGAAATAAATCAGCCATTAAGAAGCGGGCGCTGGCAATTGAAACCCTATTAATGCGACCGGCAGAGAGAGGTAGCCCTGTCGTGATGTGACAATGGAGCGCCACAGTGCCCCTTTAATTGCATTTGGGCCAGGGTTTTATTCCCCAGACTGGGTGAGGATGACAGGTGTACACAAGAGATGAGTGTGGCTGGACACACAAGCACACACTAAAGCCTCCATACATGTGACAACATAGAACAATACTGTAGGAAGAGTAATTATTATTATTATTAACCCTTTGATACATGTATTATGAGAACGTTAGTCCTAATTAAAGAAAAAAAAAGACTTTATTATTGACAAAAATACCTGATTTTACTGAAAAATCTCAAATCTAAAGGATAATATATATCTATAATTTAATAAATCAGTGTCTGTAGTGTGTCCTGTTTGTCTGTGGAACCCCTAACACCTGCACAACTCCACCAAATGATCAAAAATTTGGAGGGTGACTTTCCAGTACTATGGTCACGCCATTACGACAAACAACAAGTATTCAGAGAGTGTCTAATACCACTCCTATTTTGTGCCAATCTCCAGTTTCTATGACAACTTGTTCTTGAATCACAGCCACTAATGTGATTTTGACCTTTCTGCTAAATGTGACCTTGACCTTTGACCTTTGACAATATTGATAATTTTGTTATATGTATATATGTGTCAGTGTGTGTAATATTATAATAATATATCCAGTATTGATTAAGTTATAGCGTGATATGTCTATGTTTGACACAAACAAACACAACCTTTGACCTCCAGAGATCTCAGAAACTATTGGTCGTAGGTGAGTGTGTGTAGTGAGGACATGAGTGTCCATAGTGAGGACAGACAGATGAGTGTGTCTTCTCATTACCTCTGCTGTTAGAACAGACACAGTAGGTGATGGATCATGGTCCAGACTGGACCTCATTTGGGTGATGTATGACTAGTGTTCTACTGTGGAGTGTGGAGGTGATTATACACAGACACAAAGACAAAGACAAACACAAACACAGTCCAAAAGACACAAATCAGTCCCTGGTCATTTTCAGCTTCAGCTTGTTTGTCCTTGATGGAATAAAAAGTTAAATTTTTGTTATTTTTTTTCTTATTTTTATTTATTTATATATATATATATATATATATATATATATATATATATATATGCACAGGTCAATGTATAAACGACCCACAATTTAAAAAGAACCACATTCTGAGCCGCGTTTTATGAACATCATATGACCTTTGACCTTACTCACATACCTAAATTTCACATGACCTTTGACCTTTCTCACATACCTGCATTTATTTCTGTGTTTAAATTCCATGTCATTGTTTGTAAGATAATATGTTTATAAATATGTATATATATATATATATATATATATATATATATATATATATATACTCCTGAGTATTTTTTAAATCACAATATCTGTTTTTTCTAACATCATGCTGTTAGATGCTGCCCTAATTTGAAGTTTGATCCAAAGCCACTAATTGTGAATTCCTTTCCTCCTTTTGCTTAAATGTGTGACAACTTAACACGAAAAACTGCAGGTAGAGGTGTTAACGCTCCTTCACCTGGTATACAGTAGAGGTGTTAGCGCTCCTTCACCTGGTATACAGTAGAGGTGTTGGCGCTCCTTCACCTGGTATACAGTATAGGTGTTAGCGCTCTTTCGCCTGGTATACAGTAGAGGTGTTAGCGCTCCTTCACCTGGTATACAGTAGAGGTGTTAGCGCTCCTTCACCTGGTATACAGTAGAGGTGTTAGCGCTCCTTCACCTGTCACTGGTTATTGATATATTCATTAGATGCTTCTATTGTCTTTGTGTGGAATCAGTTTCTCTTGACAGTAGCAGCGTCGAGAACATCAGTCAATGAATCACTTTACAATTATGATTGTTGATGGACCATGACACACACTGGGAGGGGATGTCATTATATGAACATTAAAGTGATACACAGGGATGTTAGATGGAGGACCACGGTGCTACAACCCCTCCCACATTTACCCCCACCCACTGCTCTGACGCCTTCATTTAAAACAAGACTCTCTCTTCTATAGCTTTATCTCTCACTATAATAATAATAATAACAATAATAATAATAATAATTATTATTATTATTATTATTATTATTATTATTATTTTTGCAATAGACACAAATTATGACCAGAGTAACTAAGTAGAAGTACTTCCTTTAGTTTTAGGTATCTATACTTTACTGGAGTATTTATTTTTCTGGCAAGTTTTTATTTTCTACATCTGTACTTTATACTCTTTACATTTATATAAATATATGTACTTTATACTCTTTACATTTATATAAATATATGTACTTTATACTCTTTACATTTATATAAATATATGTACTTTATACTCTTTACATTTATATAAATATATGTACTTTATACTCTTTACATTTATATAAATATATGTACTTTATACTCTTTACATTTATATAAATATTTGTACTTTATACTCTTTACATTTATATAAATATTTGTACTTTATACTCTTTACATTTATATAAATATCTGTACTGTTTTTTTTCTGCTTAAATAAGTATTTCATTCATAGCAAAAAAAATTGTTTTACTTTTTACTTTATTACAATTAAGAAGTTGTGCTTTTTTTTAATCTCTTGAATCAGTACTTCTACTTTTACCAAAGTATTTTTTCACACCAGTAGCTGTACTTCTACTTCAATTCAGAATGTCATTACTTCGACCACCTCTAATTATGACTTAAACAGGCAGTGGTTCATACGTCTACATTTAAATGTCATAATAAACTAAATACATTTGTCATGTTTCTCACTCTTCCTGTCGTGTAGACGCTGTCATTATTTTATTACCACATGTATGTCTGCAAATATTTACACAGTAGGACAGCTCACAGTAGGACAGCTGACAGTAGTATACATATACAGTGTGTACTTTTCATCCTCTGGTGATTCTCTAAATTGGAGTCAACCCCATAACAATGATTCATCCCTGAAACAATGTGTTTTTTTTCTTATGGGTTTTATGATTTTAGCTAAAAATAGCCATAGATTCACATAGAAACAATGAAATATAGCTAGTAAAGTATGGTCATACTGACCTGTCTTTACAGTTTGAGTGGAAAAAGACTTGAGTGATTGAATGTCACGTCCTGGGTGCTTCAGAAATTGGACTAAAACATTAGTTTTAAAAAGGGCGATTGATTTCCTGTTACGGGGTTGAACAAAACTAAGGGAGAAAATTAAATGGTACCATTTTTAATTTACATTTTTCATATTTGTTATATTAATATAATATAATACAATTATATTAGCTGTAAAACTGACTATTTTTTATTTGTTTTATATTAAATGAATCAGTACCTTTCCTCAGTGGGGACATGCTCATTTGGCTGAACTTGACGCCTCATAAAATGTTTGATTTCAAATATGTTTGTGTGTTATAATACAAAAACACATGGATATTTTCATGTTTCATGTTTTATAATATATTTAGTGATGTATGGAAATCTTTGAGGTTAAACTTGTGGGGACACAAAGTGATTGTTTTTTTTCTCTTCACTTTACGTCCCATCACTCAGATTGGTTTCCTCCTCCAACGTCATCTATCGTCCATCTCTGTTATCTGTCCACATCACCCATCTTCCTTCCACCATTAGCTCTTTCTCTCTTACTCCCCTGCCTCACCCATTGCCCCCCCCCCACCCTTCCTAAAGGACACAGGTGACTGAACCCATGACTGTCCTGGCGTCACAGGATGATACATAACAGCTCAGCCTCAAATGACAAATCCAGCCGACACTTGGCCAAGAAGAGACATATTGATTTTTCAATGATTAATAAGTGGAAAATAATTGTGTTTCATTAAGATGGATGGAGTTTCATTTAGTCCTGTCTCCTCTTCTTCACTTCAGCGCTGGGCAGGCAATAAAATCTGCTGCTACCACCATCCCTTTAGCCTGCTCTGGCAACAAGGAAAAGACACGTGTATGTGTGTGTGTTCCTATCTTTATGGGGACATTGATATGTTTACATAGTCACACTATGGGGACCAAAATTTAGGTCCCCGCGAAGGTTAAATATAAACAAAGGTCCCCACTAGTAAAATAGAAAGTATAAATACTTTTTTTTTTTCCCAGAAGTCCCCATAAAGCATGAGGGAAACAGGTGTAAAATGAAACATGTATTTATGTATATATATATATATATATATATATATATTATTTATTTATTTTTTTTTTTAATTTATTTATTTGGATTTTTATTTATTTATTCATGTATTATTTTTTTAATTCATTTATTTTTTTATACATTTTTATTTTATTTAAATTTTTGTTCATTTATTTTATTCATTCACTTATTATTTTATTTATTTATTTTTAAATATTTCTTTCTTCACTCATTTCTTTTACTTGATTACATTTTTAAGAATATTTTTACATTCTTAATTATGAATTCTTTTTAATTATTTTGGCTACAAGAGGGATGACACTGCACCCTATGTTCAGTGTCGTCCATTAAACTATTTGACCGTTTCCGTCCGCACTACACCGCCATTATTCACTCCTGAGTATTTTTTAACATCACAGGGTTAAAAAAATCAAATTCAAATCTTCAGGTTATTTTCTAACGTCGTGCATCCTTACATTATGTCTCATTGATCTGATCTGCTCATATTATTGTATATTATTGCAGTAATAAACTAGTTTGTCAGAAAAACAGATAATGTCAAAAATAATGATCAAGTGTTTCTAGGTAGGATGTGCAGTGCATTGTGGGTACATTATGCTGTGGTGTTTTGCAGCACTTCACAGGTGGTAAATTAAGACTGGCCACTAGCCAAGTGCTTGCAAATGTTGTTAGCGGTCAGTAAATCTATCTAACCTCGTTATGCGCTGTGCTCTTGGAAAATCATAAGCAAGTGCTGCGGTGTAAAAAGATCATGTTTCACAGCTTTAGGTTCCTACGTCTTTGTTTGTAAAACCATCACACTTCTGTAGAATCAGTCAATTAGGTCCATTCATGAAATTACAAATTAACCCAGTGATTCTAATACATATTACAGCTCAATAGGTAAGTATTAAAGTATATTTAAAGCATTAGACACGAGTGGATCAAAGCTTCACATTAAAGAGCATCAGAGAAACACAAATGAATGGAAGAGCGAGAGATGAACTGCTGCTCTCTCTCTCTCTCTCTCTCTCTCTCTCTCTCTCTCTCTCTCTCTCTCTGCTCTCTGTCTCTGCTCTCTCTCTCGCTCTCTCTCTCGTCTCTCTCTGCTCTCTCCTCTCTCTGTCTCTCTGTCTCTCTCTCTCTCTGTCTCTCTGTCTCTCTCCTCTCTCTCTCTCTCTCTGTCTCTCTCTCTGTCTCTCTCTCTCCTCTCTGTCTCTCTGTCTCTCTCTCTCTCTGTCTCTCTGTCTCTCTCCTCTCTCTCTCCTCGTCTCTCTGTCTCTCTCTCTCTCTCCTCTGTCTCTCTCTCTGTCTCTCTGTCTCTCTCTCTCTCCTCTCTCTCTCTCTCTCTCTCTCTCTCTCTGTGTCTCTGTCTCTCTCTCTCTGTCTCTCTCTCTCTCTCTCTCTGTCTCTCTCTCTCTCTTCTCTGTCTCTCTCTCTCTGTCTCTCTCTCTCTCTCTCTCTCTGTGTGTCTCTGTCTCTCTCTCTCTCTGTCTCTCTCTCTCTCTGTCTCTCTGTCTCTCTCCTCTCTCTCTCTCTGTCTCTCTGTCTCTCTCTCTCTCTCTCTGTCTCTCTCTCTGTCTCTCTGTCTCTCTCTCTCTCTCTCTCTCTCTCTCTCGTGTCTCTGTCTCTCTCTCTCTGTCTCTCTCTCTCTCTGTCTCTCTCTCTCTCTCTGTCTCTCTCTCTCTCTCTCTGTCTCTCTCTCTCTGTCTCTCTCTCTCTCTCTCTCTGTGTCTCTGTCTCTCTCTCTCTCTGTCTCTCTCTCTCTCTCTCTGTCTCTCTCTCTCTCTCTCTGTGTCTCTGTCTCTCTCTCGTCTCTCTCTCTCTCTGTGTCTCTGTCTCTCTCTGTCTCTCTCTCTCTGTCTCTCTGTCTCTCTCTCTCTCTCTTCTCTCTCTCTCTCTGTCTCTCTCTCTCTGTCTCTCTGTCTCTCTCTCTCTCTCTCTCAGACAAATGGGAACTCATTAGTGGCTGTTGGTGATTGTGTGTTTCTTCACAGATCAATTTCCTAAACACATTATTTAATGGCTCATTATTAAAGTCCGAGGCCTTGTATTGACAAAGAGAGAGAACACAAGGATGTTTATATAATATATATATATTTATTTATTTTTAATGAAAATGCAATTGATTAATTTTTTTCTTTTTATGACCAGCTGATAACCAGTTGTTTGGTATTTATTAACTTTCAGTTTGTTCAACAACAGGATTAACGTTTTAAACCATCTTAAAGCTGGTTCTACAGCAATAAATCAATGAATAAAGTGTGGAATTAGTGCAATAAAAATCACCATGACGATGATTACAGTAACATGTGAAACTGTAAAATGAGTGGAAAAATACAGCAACATGATAAATTGGTAATGAACTGAACTTAACAATTATTATATTGTGCTACATGTCTGTTTTATATATATATATATAATATATATATATATATATATATATATATATATATTATATAATATATATATATATATTTATGCACCAAACACATTTCCAGAGTTGGACTTATGTTAAAGTAATACCCTGGAATTTTTGACATCAGAACTATTTTCCACGTGAGCCAGAGTGTAGGAAATGTGTAGAGACTTTATTCATTTTTAACATTTTTATTTCATGAAGTCCTTGTAAAATCACAGGTGACTGTTGCTAGGCTAGCAAAAGTGAATGTCCTTTATGGTAAACCGTCCACTAAAACAGCCGTCCCCAATCCTCAAACCACCTAAAGTTATTATGTCAGGCTGTGGATGTAAATGTTTGTGTTAATAGAAACATGGTTGATATTTAACTGACCTTACATCACACCCACTTTCATGTTCAGGGGACTAATCTCTCAGCAGCAGCGGAATTTTACTTCGCTCTCGTGAGTTGTGGTGTGTACATACGTAGCTTAGGTAGCTTATGTAGCTAATGCTACCTTTGGAATCGCAGATTAAAAACCAACGACGTGGGCGACATGGTAAACCAACTACCAACTGCAACAATATAAACCATAGATGGGTACAGACAACATCACAACTGTGCTACACGACGCTAACTACTTCATTCCCCCCCAAGAATTCACAGACCACTTGTCATTGTTTTCGTCCACAGCATGTCCAGTTATGACCAAGGTTGTTATTACAGTGCATTCACACGAGTTTAAACAGGATCTGTAATTTACTGAATTTACAGACGGAACGACTGATTCACCTTCAACTGAACATTGCACCAATCTTTAATGGACATGAGACTACATTACTATTTGGCTCATCTTCTGTTCATCTTTATCATTTCACTTTTAGACCCCTTTTCGTTTTTGGTTTGTTCGTTGTTAGCTGTAGTTTAGTAGGCGGAGCCACGTTGAACAGTTTCCTGTTTTTCGTGCATTCAAGTCTGAAAGTAGACAGTGATGTTTTGAGTGTTGGATTAGCGACTGGCGGCTCACTAATATATCTTACTGGATGTTGATTGGCGTCGCCTGCGTTAGCATGGACACAAACCACTACAGTGGTAAGGACGGTCTGCTCCACCTGAAAACTGAGTTTTTACTAATTCCACCCAGCAGTAACAACTGACACCATTAGCATTAGCATTAGCATAAGCATACTTAGATTCCAGCACACACTTCCAAAACAGCCCCTGACTTATTATTATTATTATTATTATTATTATTATTATTATTATTATTTATTATTATTATCATTGTCTTTCTTTCTGCTCCTTTGAAGTCATTTCACCCACTTCCACAACACATTAGTAGCAAACAATCTAACATTTTGCTCTACACTAGTAACCAAACACACACACACACACACATATATATATAAATAAATAAAACATCTACATTTCTGTCCCTCCTATTTTTTTTACTCAAATATAACCCTTTGAATGTGATCACCTGTGCGCTGCTGTAAGGATTTCCATCACTCATAAGTAACTTTCTCAAACTCTCCAAACAAACACCATATGTGCATCTCTCTTGTTTTTCTCCTGAATGGAAGAATGAAATCCATCAATCTGCCATTCATCAATTTTATCGCCAGTTCTCTCCTCCTCGACCACCCCAAAAACCCCAAAAGGAAAGCTTTTGGTGGTGTTTTGAAAAATCGTCCTTAAAAAAAAATGATTCCAGCTAGCTCAACCCTTTGTTTTCCCTCTCAATAAAGCCAGCGACAAGGCCGGCGCTTGATGTACGAGCGTCGTGGGCGCCCGGGCGTGCAGCAGAGTGCATAAGCAAAGCCATGTTTCACAGCAAACAGAGTGTTCTTTACAATTTCGACGCCACCCGGATGAGAATATAATGTTGTACAGCGCATAACTGCTTCAGGTCAATACTTGATTTGCTCCAGCATGTTGTGGAGGCTGTGCTGTGGGGGGGTCTGGGGATGCATTAGGGGCCTCAGAAATAGGACGCAGAGGTACATGTGTGCAAGGTTTGGGTTAGATAGGCAGCTGTTGGTTGTCACAGGGCCATATTATCGACCCGGCCATTGGGGCTGGTGCCCAAGGGTCCGGGGGCCCAATGGGGAAGGTGGGGGGGTGGGGTCAGAGGATTTATATTCTCTAGGATGTTATGACTACTGTCACTTTTCTAGGGAATATCTACCTTCATTTCCATTACCCTTGAAAATTTGCAAAATGTAAATATTTTGTCAATTTTGTGACAATTAAAGAAAACTTTTTAAGCCCAATTAAAAAATATAAATTCAAAATACCAAATGAAAAAGATTGTAGATTCTGTTTGAAGCACTGAAATATAATGGTGCATGTATGAAACAGTATTTAATTTTTATGTAACCCATGGAAATGACAATAAAGTATCTAATCTAATCTGTGACGCCCCAGACTGAAACCTTTATTAGTCAGAGACGACCTCCATGGGCCTAGTTTCTTCCTGTGTTGGTATTATGGCTACTCCGCCTATATTTGCATGTCTCCACTGGGCTCGTAAAATAACAAAGTGTCCCGGACTCCAATGGGAACACATCCATTCCTTAGAGTCACCCTTGAGTGTCTGTCCTATTTTAATATATGGGTCCAAGACTTGGACTTGGATCCTCCCTGTGTGGATCCCAAGGACAACAATCTGGAGTGTCAGAAAAGACCCAAATAATGGATGGAGGTGAGAGCAGTGGCTAAGGGTCATTAAATATTAATGATGTTGAACTGCAGTCCATCTTAACCCTGACACTGCAATGAAGGGAAATCACTTGTCCTTTCAATGAGATAAAACACACTGTCGACGCATCTATGTTCATACGACTCTATATATAAATAGATGAACGACATCATCTCTTGTGATGACACTGGTGCTGACTGACACCTTCCTCGCAAAGATTTACTGTGAAGTTAAAATAAAAAACAAAAAAATAGAAGCCTGGAGCCAATAATGGCTCTGCTGAATACATGCCATAGGCTGCCTGTGTTTTGAATCAAACTTATGACTTTAGCTGCTCGTCATCCATTCTGTCTTTTGTCTCATTTTCACACAATCTAATAAAACACTAGTGCAGAGAAGAAGAAATTATACACTTATATATATTGTCATTGTTATAATGTATATTATTTCCCCGTATACTGACTATCAATATATTACTGCCTGAAATTGAACATAAAATATATTTCTATAATAGAAAACAACTGAAAAATATATTGTGACAATATAGTTAAAAATACAGAAGAAATTGTCACTGTCCATAAAGACCTGAGACCCAGTAATGCGTTTTCATCCTCTGTAGTGGATAAGAGGTTCACAGCTTTATTTAAACAATAAATAAATAAAGATCTCCATTGAAAGGACATAATATTAAAAATATATAAGTTAAAAATATATTTAAAAAAGCTGTTCTGTCATGCTGTTTATAATTAAGGCAATTATGTAATGAAATGTAAATAATCCCTTATAGATAATAATTAACTTGTGATTAATCACAGTTTAATTGTACATTTTGTTGTCATTGAGTTTCATTGTAAAACTGTTATCAATATATAAAACTGAACAGGCTTGGTTTGTACAAACGTTTGTTTTCTTATTAAACACAAACAAGTAGTTTTACAGACACTAACATTTGCCATAATAAGATATGACGAACAGGAGGAAAACTAATAATCATAGACAGTAGACCTCCACCAAGGGTTGATATGTCGTCATATGTCGTCATATGACGTCAAAACGTGACGTGATGGAGCCATAGGTGTTGACCAATCTGATGTCTGAAGGTTAGGGGTCAAAGGTTAGGGTTATAGGTGTTGACCCATCTGATGTCTGAAGTTCAGACCATGTGAATAAAAAGATCTTCTATCTTGTCTGAATCCTGAGATATTACCACTGATATATATATATATATATATATATATATATATATATATATATATATATATATATATATATATAATTTATTGTGAAGTGTTTTAGTAAATATATGTAGTTATATATTTAGTAACACACTTCACAATATATGTGGAGAGAAATTGAATTTCAATAAAACTGTAAAAATATAGATCATCTTTTGTCTTTAGTCCAATATATGTTTTATATTTGTCAATATATGATCAAATCATATATTGCAGTATGTTGGATAATATTTCAATATATGGTTATATATTTTTGAATATGATTCTTTATATTTTTGAATATATTTCAGTTTCGTCAGGGAATCACTGGTTCTATAGTGTATCATTCATTCTATTCTATCGCCTGCAATACAGGAGAAAAATATCAATTGGAGTATAAAAAATACCAAAATATCAACATTGTGCGGTGTATGTATTATGTTAGCATGACATTTTAATGCAACATTAATGAGCTCACTCTGGAACAAGTTTGCCTTCTGGAGGAAACTATTAATTTGTGGTGTTGGCCTGTAAAGTTTCCCCCCTTTGCTTTTTTTTTTTTTAAACACAGCTTGTCACACTGGCAGGTTCGTAGCTTGCTAAACCAAACACGGGAGCTTGTTTTTTATCGTGGCGCTAATCCAGAGCCCCTGGGTCCCCTTGCCACATTGACCAGATGAAAGGCCTTGCCCAGATGTTTACAGCCTGTGAAAGTGGCAGGGAGCTGGTGTCGGATGCTGGCACAGCGTGTCGACAGACACAAAACAAGGCAGTAAAGCCCCATGCTGTTTATGTAGAGTTCAGGAAACTAAAGGAAAGAAACCGTGTCAAAGGGAAGTGATGGAGTCGTAACATTTGAAGAACACGCATGTTCTTTCCAGCACCTATTTATGTGTGAACACTGACAGTATGTGTGGGAGGGCTGCACACTGACATACACAGCACCAATAATGATCCATACCTACACCTGAAGCTAATATTAGGACATTAGAACATAAAAAGACAGGGGAACTGAACTTCCAAATAAAAAAGCAGACCTTAAAATGTTTTTTGTCTCTATTTCTGGGGTCAAGTTAAGGAACGATCTGAGTCTAAATATGAACCACTGAAGAAAAATCTGCTCTTTACTAGTTAGACTAGATAATTATCAGTACTATTATAATTTAATTATTGATACAGGGGGGGGGGTCACAATGGGTTAACACTCATGCCTCACAGACAGAAGGTTGTAGGTTCAAATCCCACACCAGACCTTTCTGCGTAGAGTTTACATGTTGTCCTCGTGTCTGTGTGGGTTTTCTCTGGGTACTCTGGCTCCTCCCACCATCCAAACACATGGCTCCTCCCACCATCTAAACACATGCACTGATAGGTTAACTAGTTAACTGGTTAATCTAAATCACCCATAGCTGTGAATGTGACAGTGATTGTTTGTCTATATATGTTCAGTCCTGAGATGAACTGGAGACTCATACAGGGTGACCTCTGACCCCACCTTCACCTGCTGGAGCTGGATTAGACCCCCAGTGACCCCTGTGACCCCTTCTCACTCCTTTTCAAATATGACTTTCTTTGTTACATTTTTCTTGTTTTTCTTTGTTTATTCTAATTGTTTACTTCCTTGTATTATTATTATTATTATTATTTATTTTCTATTATTATTATTATTATTTTACTGCTTTGTTGTTTGTCCACTGGCAGTAACCAGGAAGCTTGAATCAATGCATACTCTAAATAAATAAAAAGACAATGATGTTAGCCTGTGTAATATGTGCTAAAAGTCTGCTTTGGACTAAATGAGCTCACATTGTACAGGTCAGCGCTCCTGGAGTTGTAACCTTGACCATAGGTTTCCAGATGGCACTCACAGTGGCACTGCCACACTGAGCACACTGACCTCTGTGACACTGGTGACAATGTGTTTGTGCAGGTACCTGTGTGTGTGTGTGTGTGTGTGTGTGTCTGTGTGTGTGTGTGTGTGTGTGTGTGTGTGAATGTCTATGTGAACGTGACAATGAGGAGTCTGCCTATCCATGCCAGTCTTTGTAAAGCCCAGGCCATCTGGTGCCTCATACCACAGCACTTTTATTAATCTTTCCAAAATGAAAACCCCAGAAATGACGACACTTGGACCAACAAGGTCAGGAAAGAATCAGATGATTTCCACTGGGAGGCATGAGTGTAACATTGCGTTTGGACGTCCATCCCAATATTTGGATGTTTCTAAAATGTCCATAACAATTTTGAATTGGAAATTACATGACATTCAGGAAACAAAAGGTCATTTTTTTTCTCTCCTCAGTGTCAAAGACAGCGTGTCTTTGGTGACGACAGCATCACTATCATTTAGACTAAATATTGTTGTCAATAAACCTTTATCATGTAACAAAAACGAGATGAGACTTGACGTAAATGTTGGTCTTGTGACGATAACTAATTAATTAAATATAGAGCGGTACCTGAACTTACTGAAGACCCAGCTAATGAATAATCCAAGTAACGAAAAACCTTTACCTCAACTCTTCATCTCTGAATATGAAAGAAAATTCGATTTACAAAAAGGAAACCAAAATACTTTCTACATTACTGTACGTATCATCCCATTGACTATGACGGAGATACCAATGATGCTTTTAGTGACCTTTGACCCTCATTCATCACAGAGTTCTAACCATACACACGTAAAGGACAGAGCCAGCGCTGTCTAGCGACTCCCCCCTGGTGCACCCACTGCACCACCAACAGAAGTCAAACAGGAGTTGAAGGCAGCCATCACTGCACCTGCACGAACAAAAACATGTTAGAAAACCTATGAACCCCAGAAAAAAACACCCTAAAAAATGCCTGCCTGCTTGTCTGTTTGTCTGCCTATCTACCTTTCTGTCTGCCTGTCTGCCTGCCTGCCTGTCTGTCTGTCTGTCTGTCTGCCTGCCTGCCTGCCTGCCTGCCTGTCTGTCTGTCTGCCTGTCTGTCTGCCTGTCTACCTTTCTGTCTGCCTGTCTGCCTGTCTGCCTGTCTGCCTGCCTGCCTGCCTGCCTTCCTGTCTGTCTGTCTGCCTGCCTGTCTGTCTGTCTGCTTGTCTGCCTGCCTTCTTGTCTGTCTGTCTGCCTGCCTGTCGACCTGTCTGCCTGTCTGTATGTATGTATGTCTGTCTGCCTGTCTGTCTGTCTGCCTGTTGACCTGTCTGTCTGCCTGTCTACCTGTCTACCTGTCTGTCTACCTGTCTACCTCTCTCTCTCTTTATGGCACAGATCAGAAGCCTCTCTGTTGAACATTACTTACTTCCTTTCCTCAAACATCAGTTCCTACATTGATCGTCGTTCACTATAAATGAGTGTTCGTCCAGTTTTTTTTTTCATGCTCTGCTACTAGAACCGATAACTCACAGATACCATTTCAACCATTGTACATAATCTTATGAAAGATCACTATCCTCAGAGCAGCAGTGCCAAGAAAACAGAAAGTTGAATAAATACTAAAAACTAGAATTTAATACAGTAATGCCAGAAAAAGTTTAATTTCTGTTCAACTATAGTTTTTCGAAGCCAACACCTCAACACAAGACCAGAAGACTTCAACCTAATTAACCTCAAAGCTATTGACCTGATCCTGTGTTTGAATATTTGTTAGCTTTAGCCTGGGGGGCTCTTTTATTAAGCACAGAATTATGTAGATGTTGCTTCATTATTGCAATAATGTCCTGTGTACACTTGGATGCTAATAAATAAATGACTCAATGGTTCTTTGGGAGGGTTTTTATGACTTGAAACAAAGCAGCGTTTGCACGTCGTCTCACCTTGTTCTTTTTTTTTTTTTTCCACCAACCCCAATTAGAAAGCATCTCTAAATGAATGTGCCGTGTGTTGCTCAAGCCGTGGCGTCTCGTGACTTAATCTGGATTGAGCAGAGCATCGGTTTATTAGGTACTTAATCTGGATTGAGCAGAGCATCGGTTTATTAGGTTACGTGCGACCACAATGTGTCTTGTCACTTTACGGAGACAGCGGCCGATAAAATCCGTTGAGCGGAATTAGATTGTCATTGATGTGTCAGTGGGATCGTGAGAACAACAGATCGATGACCGCGAATCAGTGTGCGATATGTGAAGACGCAAAGAATGAAGAAATGAACAAAAGGAATTCAGTAGAAAAACACATGCAGAAGGAAACATGTAGTTTTCAAAGGTTGGTTTAGTTTTATATAGAAGTTTATGTATAAACATATGTGTGTGTGTGTGTGTGTGTGTGTGCGCTTGTATTCCTACCTTTATGAGGACATCCTCTGACACTATGGGGACCAAAATTCAGGTCCTCACGATGATTAAATAAAAATATTGGTGAAATCTGTGTGTAAATATATGCAAATGTTGTCCCCTGTAAATACTTGAAGTTGTTTTTCTGGAAGCATGGGTACAAAGCAAAACATGCATTTTTATTCATTTATTTTTTTTATTTTATTTCATTATTTAATTTTTATGTTGTTTATATATATATATATATATATATATATATATATATATATATATATATATATATATATATATATATATTTTAGTTATTTTATTTCTTTATTTAAAAAACAAAACAAAACAAAACAAACCCCCAGTGTGTTAACTTTTTCCATTTATTGTCATCGTATCACCTTCTGCTGGGTTCTTCGTCTCCTAACTCAGTGGTTCCTAACTCCGTGGTTCCTAACCCTGGTCCTCCAGTCCCACTATCGTATTTTAGGTGTTTCCCTCTTCTAACACACCTGGCTGATGACAGGCTGATCATTTGAATCAGGTGTGTTGGTAGAGAGGGATACATGTAAAACATGCAGGATAGTGGGACAGGAGGACCAGGGTTAGGAACCACTGTCCTAACTCTCTCTTCTTGACATTAGTATTTGACCACAGTTAACATTCCAGTGATACAGAACATGAACGCTGTGACCTCCTCATGCTCTATTCTAGTTTATAGTAACACTGTCTTCGACTTCCTTATGTGATTTTTTTAATTTAATGCTTAAATAATAAATCACTGTTGCAGACGTTAGCGTCACATTGGTCCCTCCCAGGGTTCCTACTGTCCTGTTGGAATGCAAACCCAAAGGTTCCCTAGTCACACCATGGGGACCTCTGACACAATGGGAACCAAAATTAAGGTCCCCATGAGGGTTAAAAACAAATGTAGAATCTACATTAATAAAAATAGAAATGTATGTAAAGTATGTAAATGTATGTAAATGACGTGGCTCTATAAATACATAGTTATTTCCAGAAGTCCCCATAAAGCAGTAGGGAAAGTTTGCACATGTATGTACAAACACACACACAAACATATATATATATATATATATATATATATATATATATATATATATATATATATATATATTATACACACACACAAACACAAACAGGTCTTTTCTCACACTTTCGCTCGGAGCAATCTCACAATAACAGAGAGTCAGTGAAAAAGGGAAAGAGAAGAAAGCCAAACCAATTCCAATACAGCACTAATGGGCCACATCATGCCAATACAATAAATAATGGCCCTTTCAGCTCAGTCAATAGTGAGTAAATGAAAATTTAACCTTTCATTAAATGTGGTCGTATTATTTCCCTCACTTGCTTCCCAGCTCTATTTACCTCTGCCACTTTTTCCATTTTATACAAGAAGCATGTGTAAATGTTATGATATACGGTTGTTAAGTGGTGAACTGGGATATAAAGGCTCTAGTTCAAGGGTTTGATGGGTTAAAGACATAAGGTTTGGGGTCAATCTGGATGAACAACAAACAATGAAGATGTTAACGATGGGAAAATGATCTTAATTCAGGTTCTACATAAAGAATAATTAGATCTGAGCAGTAAAATATGATCATAATTATCTATAAATAATGAAAATGGTAGATTTTAATGGGGGAAAAAAAGTTAAATTACATGAAAATCTTTAGATTAATAAACCACCCTTGAACAAAACCTGAACAAGAGAGAGAGAAATGAACTGTTCATCTGCCGCTCGTCTCTCTGTTCTATTCATTTGTGTGATTTTCTTTCATGTTATGTGAAGCTTTGTGTGACAGGAAGTAAAACAAAACACAGTGAACATGAATCAACATGACAAAATAAAAGCCTCGACACTAACAATGACAGGAAGACGACGCACAAAAACACGAACAAAACAAGACGTTCAGAGTCAAACTAAGAATAAGTTTGACACCCGTGGTTATATATATATATATATATATATATATATATATATATATATATATATATATATGATAGTGTATAATTACAAATACCCCATCTACAGTAATCCCCCTCAGAGTACAGTTGTGATATTAGACTTAGACTTCCTTTATTGTCATTGCACAAGAATACACACAACAGTGGGATTTTTGGCAACGAGACGTCGTTGCTTGGCTTCTGGAGTACACATACTAAATATGTAAAAAAACATCTAAGGAACAGAGTAAACAGAATGAATAGTGCAATAAACAGAGTAAGTAGTGCAAATATAATTTTTTTTTTTTTTTTTTGATATGTAGAATACCTGTTATGGACTAACTCTCCGTTGACTTCTGCAGGCGGCACAGTAGTGTTATACGTACGTCTCTAGGCAACCTGTCTGCTAGTAGATGAAAAGGCTCTGGGCCCACTCTCCACTGTGGCCAAACCTGCCCTCTTAATTAATTAGCGCTAGCAGGAAGTGCTAGCCCACAGGGGAGAGGAGGACCCTCTAGAGTACTGGACAAGGTGATAATGTCCTGAAGGGGAGACAGTCCTGTGTACTCAGGTAGATAGTGGATGCTATAAAGCTTTTACACGTACAAGAGGAACTCTGCTTCATCCCATCATACATGTATTCTGTATTTAGCAACACATTTCTCAACAGAATTCAATTTTTTTTTTTATCAGGTCATGTGTGATGTGTATTAAGTAGTGGCGGCTCCACCAGGGTACAGTAATATACTACTGTGATGCTTTTAAATTAATACTTTTGAAGGATGTGCTGCTTAACTTTCTGCCAAATTTTTTGACTGATACCAACCTTAAATATGAAGGAAGAGCCAGCAGGCAGTTAGCTTAGCATAATTATTCAACCCAGAAGCTAAGGGGGAAAAATGTTGCTATTGTACGTGTTAACAAACCACAAGTGTGTGTAACTGCGCCATCATTTGTCTGATTTTTTTGCCTCACGTTTAGGCAACAAAAGCGCTCTGGTTAGGGATAAGAGGATATTATATAATCTCCTTATATTAATTTTGACCAAACAATGTTGGTCAAGATTATTGTAATCACTATGTGTGTGTGTGTGTGTGTGTGTGTGTGTCTACAGAGACATATCATGCTGTAACTCTATGAATACTGTAGATATCACCATGACATATACATATAGCTAATGCGCATCAGATGCAATGATCCATTTGAGTAAAGGTCAAAGGTCAAGGTCATATTATGGGTAATAACTCCAGAACAGAGGGTCACAGAACTTTCAGAATGGTCCCAAATGATGCAGAATAAAACTTTATACAATTCTCATTTTGATGTTATCACCTACGACCAATAGTTTTTGAGATCTCTGGAGGTCAAAGGTGACGTGTCAAAATTAACTTATGTAACACTGTGTCAAACATAGACATATGACGCTATATCACTACTGGATATATTATCATAATATTACACACATATATACATATAATGAAATTATCAAGATTGCAAAAGGTCAAAGGTCAAGGTTGCATTTAGCAGAAAGGTCAAAATCACATTATTGGTTCTAATTCAAGAACAGGTTGTCATAGAAAGTGGAGTTTGACACAAAATAGGAGTGAGATTAGACGTTCTGTGAACTCTGTATCATCCTAGATAATTATACATTCTTCTAAAGGGTGGAGGATGAAGTGAATAAAACTTATCTCGTCCAACCCTTTGTATGACTCAGTCAGAGCATGTATGTGCAACCAACAAAAGAAAAAGAAAAGAAAGGGTATCATAAAAAAGGGAAACTTGCTCCTTGTTACACATTTATATTTTATTTTTAATATTTTGTAATGATTTACAGGTTTTCAGTTGTTCCTGTGTGTGTGTGTGTGTGTGTGTTAGTTATAGATGTACAGTAGTGGATACTCTACTTAAAATTACCTGAAGAAAAAGAGCTGAAGACAAAAGAATGTAATTATAATACTCCTGCGTCCTGCAGTTCATGTCATCATTCACTGCAGGTGGTTTTATTATATTTATTAGACTTTTCATTGGAAATTAAAACAATTCTGGTCACATGGTGTGTTAGCCAGCTGAGTGTGGATGTGGATGTGAAACGTGTGACGTGGAGTCGTACTCTGACTGGAGGATTAAAAGAATGGCCTCAGGGGCTCCAGTGTTTCCTACCCTGGATATAAGTTCATGTGACGTTTGGAAAAATTAAACCTTTAAATAACCTGAAAAGACTTATAGAGATGAAATGAAGGAAGTTAAAGCAGATGATGAAGCTGCATGTGTTCACACCATTACACTAGTGTTTAATTCCATCCACCTGTGAGCTCTAACTGAATATGATGTTAAACACTACTGGGTTATAGTTACACAGGTCAGCTGACATTTACTGTGGAAATAATTATTCATTATTATGAAGTAAAAGTATGACTCCAATGACATTTAAAAAAATAACTTACCTCATCTGACTTTAATATGTGCAAATATTTATCCAGTTTAATGCTGCATTTTACCTGTTTTTTTATACTTCTAATCTATTATGTATAGCAGTGGTAGAAGTAATGAAGTAGAAGTTCTTCCTTTATTGTACTTAAGTAGATTTTTTTAGGTGTCTTAGGTATTATTTTTCTAGCAACTTTTTACTTGTGCTCCCTATGTTTTTATATAAATATATGTACTTTATACTCTTTACATTTATATAAATATATGTACTTTATACTCTTTACATTTATATAAATATATGTACTTTATACTCTTTATATTTATATAAATATCTGTACTTTATACTCTTTACATTTATATAAATATATGTACTTTATACTCTACATTCTCAGAATAGACTCATTACTTTTTCAAAGTACACAAATGTGACAGTATGAAAAATAAGTCACAAATCAGAAATTGTGACTGACTATATCATAATTGTGACTTTATATTTCATAATTATCCATTTCTTATCTCATAATCATGACTGTTTTCTAGTAATTTTGACTTTTTTTCCCCCACATAATTTTTTATTATATTTTGGATTTTTTTTTCTCATAATTCTGACTTTTTTTCTTCATAATTTTTAGTTTTTAACCTTATAATTTTGACTTTATATCTTATAATTCAGAATTTTTACTAAAAATTTTGACATTTTAGTCTGATAATTTAGATATCTCTTTTTTAATCTCCTATACTTTGTTTACATTTTTAAGAATATCACTATCGTTTTGCGAAAAACTGTAATGGAAACACAGCTAGTTTCACTCATTTTCATTTTAGGACAAAAATATGAATATGATACGAAGTCAAACAAACTTATTTATAAGATAAGAAAAAGTCAAAGAGTCAAGTTCCATGAAGTTTCCACAGATCCTCAGCAGTCATGTAGCTTTAGCAGACTCATTGCTATTTATCCTTGTTTTGTTTGTGTGTATATGTGTGTGTGTGTGTGTGTGTGTGTGTGTGTGTGTGCGTGTGTGTGTGTGTGTGTGTGTACAAACTTCACTCTCTTTCTTTCTCTCTGTGTCTCCAATAATGAGCATGTGCACCTTTTCTCGCCCGGGGCCTTCATACACAATTTAGCCAGAAAGCCATAGCTGATCATGATTTAGCTTTTGACACGGCTCGCCCCGAGGCTGGGGGTGTGGGGGGGGGCTAATACAGATATCTGACTCCCAGACCGCGATGGAGGGAAGGAGAGAGAGAAAGTGAGAGGCCTTTTATTGACTAAATGATAAAGAGGTTGGTAATGATAAATAACAGTCATTTTATTGTGGAATTCCCCAGAAAAGACAATTCTACACAATATATAAAAGAGAAATAATAGACGTGGAAGCAGCGCAGCAACGTCTGGACGCTGCTGGTTCCCTACAGAGAGGCCATTGTTAAACTCCAATATTCTTCTTCTTCTGGGGTGGAGGTCACAAATTGTGTTAGAAGGACCTGCTGCTCTGAATACGACACAAGGCTGATGCAGAGCGGCAGCGTCGTCCATGGTTCTGGTCTAGACCAGGGCTCTCAAATCCAGTCCTGGTGGTCTAGGGTCCTGCATGTGTGAGATGTTTCACAAGACTGATAATGATGTAATGTCATGGGTTTTATTTATATGTAATTATTTTTTTAACATTTTATTAAATTTTTATTTGTTATTTTTATTTATCATTTTGTTTTATTTTATTTTTCCAGATTCAAAGAAATAATAATAATGTATTTTTTATAATTGTTAAATTTTATTTAAAATAATTTTTTTATTTACATTTTTTTATTCCAACTTTTTTTATTTTAAATGTATTTATTTATTTATTTATTTATTTTTTTAAGTTAATTTATTTTTTGTTATTTTTCACTTTTTTGTTATGATGATTTTTATTTATGATTTTTATTTTAATCCATTCATTTTTATTCAAATGTTTGTAATTGTTTTACTTTTTAGATTTTTAATTTATTTTTAGTTTTTTTCAATTTTATTTTCAAATTATTTTTTTTTAAATGTAATTGAATTGTTTTCTTTATTTTTTTCCTTACGTCATATCAATTGCTTTTTCTTCATTTTTTCTTATTTTTAATTTGTAAATAAATTTTTTATTTTTTTAATAAAAAAAAAGAATAAAAATAACAGGGACATATTTAAGCCACGCAGGACATTAGACAACAAGGACCTGTGCTCTCAGTAAAAACACCACTTTCTTCTCTTATAAACTCATATTTGTACTGAAGACGGTGTCTGATTCTTATTCTTTCAAATATCAAACACATTATCGGTACCAATGGACTCATTTTACAGTTTGACTTATCTAGTCTAACCCTAACCCTGCTCTTCTGAACCGTCCATAAGTTGATGCAGAGCAGCAGCGTCGTCCCTGTCTTTGGTTCTAGGATGGTCTGTCCACAGACAGCGCCAGTCTTTGCCCATGGGCGTCTCTCTCTCTCTCTCTCTCTCTCTCTCTCTCTCTCTCTCTCTCTCTCTCTCTCTCTCTTTGGGTCTCAGTGTGCTCCTCCACTGTTTCCCCTCTCATCAGGGGAGCCTGTCGCTGCTGCTTTCACTCTGACGCCTCCTTCAAGGCCTCAGCGATCATCCAAGATGGCTGACGCTCTAAGGACAGATACAGTCGTCTGTGTACGGTGTAACATCGTATGTGTTAATGCAATTTATAGAAAGAAATCGCTCTGTTTTACTGTAAAATAAAGAAAAATCACCTTTGTGTAAATGTATGAAATTCTTATGAACCTTTTGTTTCATCCTGGTCACTACAGTGGACGGTTGTTCATGTTTATTTATGAGTTTAGTTGTTTTAGTTGGTATATGTCAGTTCATATTATTATTGTTCTTAATAAACCTGATGTGCACTAATATGTTTAACTGGAAATTAATTACTTGTTGTTATTAGACTGTAATTAACAGTCATAAAAACATTTAAACATTTTTTTAATGAAAGAAAATTAAAATTAAAAAAATTAATTAAATTAAAAAAATACAAAATATATAAAGAATAGAATAGACTTTATTGGCATTTGTATGTGTTTAACAAGGTTAACACAGGTGTAGTGCATGTACCTCAGTCAGGTAATTAACGATTTAAAAGAGTAAACTATACATTAATAAATAAACATGAATAAACTACATATTAAAAACATAAAGTGTATCTTATAAATAAAACCAATGAAGATACAATAATATGATTAAAAATCTTACTAAAATGTTGTGGTAAGCGTTCATATGTATATATATATATATATATATATATATATATATATATATATATATATATATATATATATATATATATATATATATATATATATATATATATACATATAAACACACACACACCATGGATAAAAAAGTCCAGTTTCAGTTGTATCTGTCAGTATCACAGTGAATGTATTCGTCCCATAAAGACTGAAGCAGTTGTCCAGTGTGTGTCTGTGATCCAGTGGTTTTATCTGGTTTTTAGCTCTGATGGTGTGTGTGTGTGTGTGTGTGTGTGTGTGTGTGTGTGTGTGTGTGTGTGTGTGTGTGTGTGTTTGCCTCAGGATACCTCTGCAGTTCTTGAATACTGAGTGGAGAGTGGCCCAGAAATGAGCAGTCAAATCCAATTAAATTACTCAAATTAAATTGTACAATGGTTATGGAATACCTGATCGAATTACTCACATTCAGGGGATTTCGACAGCAACCAATTAGTTCAAAGTATAAAGTTCACACTCTCAAATTAACACCAAGAGAGGACAGGGCCTTTATTTGAGGAAAATGATACATCATAATTACATCACATTGGAAAAAAAAAATCACAAATTATACAGCATGCATTTAATAAGAAAATGGAAATGGTTAATAGGTGTTGATAAGACAAATGTAACCCTGTCGACAGAGCAGCGACGAAAGACGAGGAGTTATTATTGTGTGAAGAACGCTTAAGGGTCCTTCTGTTGTTCAGTGTCAGCGCTCAGGACTGGACCACAGGTGGTACAAGTACTCACATGCTGTACTCAAGTACAAGTACACATACTGGAGTGAAGAAAAAAATACTCTGGTAAAAGTATAAGTACTGATTCAACTGCTTTACTGAAGTAAAAGTAAAAAAAAAAAAAAAAAAAAAAAAAACTTCTGAATTGAAATAAAGTAAAAAGTAAAACAGTTGTTTTTACTGTGGTTGAAATAATATTTATTTAAGCAGAAAAAAAACTGAAAAACTGTCAAAAATATTGAAGAATAAAAACTTTAAAAGTCAGTTAGTGTGTAGATGATGTGTTTTATTGGGTCATGGTTGTGAGGTTAGTGGGTTTGGATGGAACATTTAGGGAAAGAAAAAGAAAAACATAAGGTTCAACAAAAAATGTAAATCATGAGATAAAAAGTTAGAATTATGAAAAAAAGTCAGAATTATGGGGGAAAAAAAGAGATAAATGTCAAGATTATCAGATAAGAAATGGATAATTATGAGATTTAAAAAAATCTAAATTATAATATAATAAGTCACAATTTCTGATTTATGAAATATTCTTCATACTGTCACATCTGTCTATTCTGAGAATATAAAGAGTATAAAGTACATATATTTATATAAATATAAAGAGTATAAAGTACATATATTTATATAAATATAAAGAGTATAAAGTACAAATATTTATATAAATATAAAGAGTATAAAGTACATATATTTATATAAATATAAAGAGTATAAAGTACATATATTTATATAAATATAAAGAGTATAAAGTACAAATATTTATATAAATGTAAAGAGTATAAAGTACATATATTTATATAAATGTAAAGAGTATAAAGTACAAATATTTATATAAATGTAAAGAGAATAAAGTACATATATTTATAAAAATGTAAAGAGTATAAAGTACATATATTTATATAAATGTAAAGAGTATAAAGTACATATATTTATATAAATGTAAAGAGTATAAAGTACAAATATTTATATAAATGTAAAGAGAATAAAGTACATATATTTATAAAAATGTAAAGAGTATAAAGTACATATATTTATATAAATGTAAAGAGTATAAAGTACAAATATTTATAAAAATGTAAAGAGTATAAAGTACATATATTTATGAACAAATATAGGGAGTAAAAGTAAAAAATATCCAGAAAAATAAATACTTCAGTAAAGTACAGGTACCTAAAAAGTAAAGTAGAGTAAAGGTAGTACTTGTACTTGTTTCTACTTCCACCTGTTATAAACAAAAGCAGATCAGAGTAAGAACAGACTGTAGTTAACTCTCCTCCTCTGGTAATTGAGACATGTTAAAGACGTTGGTCCCACACTTAAACAGATTTAATTGTGTCTCTGGTTAAATTGGCTAAAATAGACCCTCTGTCATTTCTTCAATAATGACGGTATTTCTGCAGAAACTCTTAACTTAATTGTACAGAG
>CM035802.1:36731299-36768799 GCA_020466265.1 Siphamia tubifer | reverse complement strand
AAGGTCA
Organism: Siphamia tubifer; assembly: GCA_020466265.1. Classification (NCBI taxonomy): domain Eukaryota; kingdom Metazoa; phylum Chordata; class Actinopteri; order Kurtiformes; family Apogonidae; genus Siphamia; species Siphamia tubifer. The sequence continues at coordinate 36,768,792 of CM035802.1, read as the reverse complement.
ATGGTATATTTGGTAAATGTATGACCTTTACCTTAAAGGTCAATGGTATATTTGGTAAATGTATGACCTTTACCTTAAAGGTCAATGGTTTATTTGGTAAATGTATGACCTTTACCTTAAAGGTCAATGGTTTATTTGGTAAATGTATGACCTTTACCTTAAAGGTCAATGGTATATTTGGTAAATGTATGACCTTTACCTTAAAGGTCAATGGTTTATTTGGTAAATGTATGACCTTTACCTTAAAGGTCAATGGTATATTTGGTAAATGTATGACCTTTACCTTAAAGGTCAATGGTTTATTTGGTAAATGTATGACCTTTACCTTAAAGGTCAATGGTATATCTTTGCAGAGGTCTGTACGTTAGGTCTGCTCTAGTTTTACATTAAATTATCTCAGAATTTTGACTTTTTTTCACATGATTTGGATAATTTTTTTTAAATCTCAAGATTTAGATTTTTTCCTCCTTTTTTATCCCATTTTTGTTTTAATCTCATAATTATCACTTTTTAATCTCATAATTACGCTTTTTTAAAAATCTATTCCTGACTTTAGATGTTTTGCTAAATGTTCTGTCCATACCTACTAAACTCAGAACCATGACCCAATAACACACATCGTCTACACACTAACTCACTTTTAAAGGTTTTATTTTTGGACATTTTTGAGGTTTTTCCTTCTTAAATAAATATTATTTCATCCATAGCAAAAAAAAAAAATTCAGTAAAGCAGTTGAAGTACTTCTACTTCCACAGCAGTATCTGTACTAGTACTTCCGTACAGTATGGGTGTACGTACGACCCCTGTGCTTGTTTCTAGAAGCTTCTTGCCTCCGTTCTTGGAGCCAGAGCCACAGAAGAAGCATAAACGCTGTAACATGATAATGCTGCTTTAATTACCCCTTGGTCAGCCCACTTACAAACCTATTGCCGCAGCAGTCAATATCCCCAAAGATCCATTCTTGCCTCGGCTGATGGTTAACTTGGGAGCCTTTGCTGAGTGCTTTAGCCTAATTGATATCCTTATTTAGCAGTGAGCCAGTGGGAGTCGGAGGGGAGTTAAATGGAGCAGTTTACCAGGCAGCCACCACGTTAAACCAGGGTCTTTGACACCACCACCACCACGGCTGCAGCCCCCACCTCATTTACTATTTCACATTGATTAACACCACTTTTGTTTTCACTAATGACACCGATTTATGACAAGTGACTGAGGCAGCGTTTAGATCAGGGGTCTCAAACTTATTTTATTTCAGGGGCCACATGTCAGCCTGATTTGATCTGCATTTGTACTGTATCTCAGAATATTTACGGTTTTATCTCAAAATGTAGATTTTTTAAATATAATTTAGACCTTTCTTTCATAATTTGGACTTTTTTTGTCATAATTTTGAATTTTTTTGTCATAATTTTGACTTTTTTTCTCATTTTCTTTTACTTTTTATGTCTTAATTTACATTTTTTGCTATAATTTTGACTTTTTTGTCATAATTTTGACTTTTTATCTCATATTGATTTTTTCTCTCATAATATTGAATTATCTCATAATTTAGATTTTTTTGTTATATTTTTGACTTTCTATCTTATAATATTGACTTATTATCTCATAGTTTTGACTTTTTTGTCATAATTTGGACTTTTTATCTCAGAATTTAGATTTTTTTATGTTATAATTTTGACTTTTTATCTCATGATTTAGACTTTTTAAGGTTTTTTTATCTGATAAATATGATGACTTTATTTTTACCTCAGGATTAATAACAGGTGACTGCTCTGAAGCTTTGCCCTGAGTTTTGCAGCGTTTATATCAGGGGTCTCAAAGTTATTTTATTTCAGGGGCCACATGTCAGCCTGATTTGATCTGCATAATTTAGACTTTTTAACTCATAATGTAGATTTTTTTAATCTCATAATTTAGTTTTTTGTCTTTTTTCATCTCGTCATTTTGATTTTTCATGTCACAATTCTGTTTTCTTTAACCTAATATGTAGTTTAGTTCTGGTTAAAGCTGTGGTTTTTGGGAACAACAGGTGGAGTGAACTTAGTGTAGAAGGTGTGTCCCAATTCACAGGGGTTGATTTTCAAGCTCTACCCCTTATAGCTTTGTTTGAAGGAGTAAAGCCTTATTTATTTATTTATCTTTTTATCTTTTTGTTTATTTATTTATTTATTTATCTTTTTATTTATTTATTTATCTTTTTATTTATTTATTTATTTATTTATTTATCTTTTTATTTATTTATTTGTTTATGTATCTTTTTATTTATTTATTTATCTTTTTATTTATTTATTTGTTTATTTATTTCTATCCTCCGTTAATGACATAAAAGGCTTTTCCATCCTGTTCTGGATGTCGTCAGTTTGTCCGTTGGTTAAGAGTTTAGCAGCAGACAAACAGAACAATACCACAGGAAATGATGGGGGCAGTAGAGAGGCAGAAGGGTAACATTTCAGCTATGAAGAAGGTTCCTGTTAGGACTTTAAAGTGTAGATGGAGGATAGAATTAGTGCTGTGGTCAGAGGATATATCCATCTGTATGATGTGACAGAACCAGCTGGAACAGTGAGTGCTGTGAGTTTATCTGAAAATGAAGTCCAAACAAGTGCAATTTGGCAAAGAACCCATATGTCCGGGCTCACGGGGGGTCGCACGTCAACAATGAGGGGGGGGGGTCGTGTCACTGGCCCTGAACACCCCATAGTGCAGTGGCTACAGTGGACACACACACCGTCTACTGCGACAGTTTTTCGTGCCTCCACAGTAAATGCATCTAAATCACTGCTTCAATAGACGCCATGTTTGTTGAACCCTCGTTAATGCGACTCATTAGCGCCCCCCCTAGATGATTTCAAACACATGTATAATACGAACAGAGGCATAAACACCAGCTCAGGAAGAGGAAAACAAATGTCTTCTGGTTCCAGAGGGACTAAGTCTCAATATTACACAAATAATTGACACAACAGTAAAAACTAACTTTGATGAGACAGGTTAAAATTTAAGTCCAGATTCTGGAAAACTTCGTCCATGGAGCGAAACAACAGGTAGACGCCAACACAAAGTGAGACTTTAGAGAACAATGCACATCCAACAGGTCAAACAAAGCCATCGGGAGCAACGTGAAAATCAGATTCTTCTTTTAAACTGGGTTTGTAGGTCTCTCTCCCTCCTGCTTGTCTCCCCAGATATGTCTGCTTTAACAGCTCAAAGTAATTAGCAACGACCACATGCCAAAGGTAGGGTAGCTAGCGTACACAGAGTAGGCAGACCTTATCTTTAATTTGAGACAATGAGATGCTCTGCAGGGGCCTGTGCAGAGCTGGGAGCTATAAGGTAGCCCCCCCCCCCACCAAACCACCCCCTCCTCCCAAGGTCGCTTCACTGAGACGAGCTAGTCTGGGGACAAAGGATACCCGCTGTATGCAAGAAGAGCACATGATGACAGATTAATTATCAATTTTAGAAGCAACCTGTTTTTTTATGACGTCTAAACTCATTTTCTTTCAAAGGGAGGGGCCACGTCCAACCCCATGTGATATCCAGGAAAATATTAACACAGCATAATAATAATAATAATTCTTATTCTTATTCTTATTCTTATTCTTATTCTTATTCTTATTCTTATTCTTATTCTTATTCTTATTCTTATTCTTATTCTTATTATTATTATTATTATAATCTGGGGGGGAAAAATGACAATTCCGAATGTTTGTCTTTGTTTTAGTGTAAACAAACCCCATTATTTGAACCTGTTAAACCATGGGTCTATTTTTCAGCTGTTTGGGAATAAAAGAAATGGCCCAAAATAAATAAGTCAAAGCTTTTATTGTCATGATACAACTGTTTCATATAATGGAATTTGGGTAGAGTTGACTGTTTTTATCCCACGATTTGGTCTTTTTATCTCATAATTTTGAATTGATATTATCATTTTGACTCTTTTTCTCATAATTATACATTTATCATCTCAAATGTATGTCTTTTTATTTCACAATTTTTAATTTTTATTTCACAATTTTGTCTTTTTATCTCATAATTCTGCTTTTTACGTCTAAATCTCTAATTTAAACTGTGTGAATGTCACTATTTATATAAGGTAATTTTCCAGCCTTAAACATGTTTCCATAGTACCTCCTCTCTTGACCCCATGTGTTTTGTCACCGGTTTAAACTTTGTTTTTGAGTGATACCTCTGAAAGTCCTCCAGGGCATCCCATTAGTCACATGGTTGAGCACAGAGCTCAGCCACAAAATGGCCTCAGATGTTGAGCGAGCGTGTCAGCCCATTCTTTATACTGTCAGGATGAAGAAGAGCATAAAAACGCACAGTCAATAAAGTCATATGAAATACTTGATATCGAAACATAGCACGCCCCGGTGACTGATTAAACGTCGAGGTCCAGTTGTGATGCTCTTACTTCACTGATGAAAATTTTTTAAAAAAGGGGGGGGGGTGTAACATATAGACTTTAACCCTTTGATGCAAGAATTATGAGAATGTTAGTCAAGTTTTTTTTTTTATTCCTCTTTAGGCTGAAAAAAGCAACGTGATTAAAATATTTGAATGAATCTATTTATTTTTTATATATATATATATATATATATATATATATATATATATATATATATATATAATTATAAAAATGTCCACTCAGCTGTTTAAGCTTTGAAGAGAAAGAAAAGAAACATGTATTTAAAACACTGTCAGAACACGATGAAAAAAAGCTTTTAATGTATTTCTTGGTTTAATAAGAATGTTATTTATAATTTTTTTTAATTGACTTATTTTTATTATTATTTGTATTTATATTTTTTATGTATTTTATTTTTATATTTTTATTATTTGTATTTTTTTTTCTTATGTGTATTAAAAAATATTTTTTAAATATTTGGATTTTTTATTTATTTTTATTTCATTTTTTATTATTTTTATTTATTTTTTATTATTTATATTTTAAAAATAAATTTTGTTTATTTTTTATTATTTATTTATAGTTATTATTTACATTTTTATTTTTTAAGTAACATATTTTATTATTATTTATATTTTTTATTTGTTTTGATTGAATTTTTTATTATTTTTGTTATTTGTTCTTATGTATTTTATTTTTTAAATGTAAGGTTTGTTTATTATGTATTTTTTAGTTATTATTTACATTTGTATTTTTATTGTTTAATTTATTTTTGTTTTACGGTTTTATCATTTTTTTTATTATTTTATAGTTTTTTCTTTTATATATATATATATATATATATATATATATATATATATATATATATATATATATATATAATTTTAAATTTATTTTTTAAATTATATTTTTCTTTTTTAATTAACTTATTTTTTATTATTTTTTTTATTTTATTTTCATTGTATTGTTTATATTTTTTATCTTTTTATTCTGTTTTGTTATTTACATTTTGCAGTTATTTTATTATTATTATTATTTTAATTTTAATTTTAAAATTAATTTAATTTTTAATTTTTTTTTACATTTCTATGACTGTTAATTACAGTCTAATAACAACAAGAAATGTAGGATATTTACAGGAAAACATATTTTCCAAAATCATGAGATAAAAAAAGTCAAGTCACTTAGAACCAGAATTAATCCATGTATAAAAACACACTGGATTATAAAGTACACTGTTGTTTTTGGAGAAAATTAAAGTATTTTAAAGTAAAATAAAGGTCGTCAAAGTGACTTCCTTTGTTATAAAGTGTTTGGGAACAAAAGTTGAACCTTTCCTTCTTTTTTTTTTTTAATTCTTTTTTTTTTTTCTTCCAGTAGTGAAGTCCATACTGTCTCAGACGACGCCGGTGCAATGAAAAAGAAGAATGACAGATTAAAAATGAAAGAGTGCCACTTTTTTTGTCCAGATAGTGGTTTTAGCCCGAAGCACCTGATGGGCTGAAAAACTCTGACACTATTTGATCAAACTGAAACTGAAACATACTTTATACATCCCACAGATCAGCATAAGTTAGAGCAGGGGTGTCAAACTTGTAAAATAAAATATAAAATAAAATATAATAAAATATTTCAATAATAACCAAAACCAAACTATTATTTATGTTTTAGAGAAAAAAAAAGTTAATTTACATGATGAAAATATTTAATATGTACAAACCATCCTTTCAAACAGTGTGAATATCATGAATAAACTGAAATAAATGTGTAATTTTAACATTATTAGGCTTTAGTTTACTACTGGTGTATGAGTGTATGTGAATGGGTGAATGTGAGGAACTGTAACTGGTGAATAAAATGAACTTATTATAAGAACAACACATTTACCAATTACATGTGTATATTATCAGAGGTAAAAGTACTTTGTTAGTGTACTTAAGTGTCTGTACTTATACTACTTATACTGTACTATATTTGTTCATAAATATATGTACTTTATACTCTTTACATTTATATAAATATATGTACTTTATACTCTTTACATTTATATAAATATATGTACTTTATACTCTTTACATTTATATAAATATATGTACTTTATACTCTTTACATTTATATAAATATATGTACTTTATACTCTTTACATTTATATAAATATATGTACTTTATACTCTTTACATTTATATAAATATATGTACTTTATACTCTTTACATTTATATAAATATATGTACTTTATACTCTTTACATTTATATAAATATATGTACTTTATACTCTTTATATTTATATAAATATATGTACTTTATACTCTTTACATTTATATAAATATATGTACTTTATACTCTTTACATTTATATAAATATATGTACTTTATACTCTTTACATTTATATAAATATCTGTACTTTATACTATTTACATTTATATAAATATATGTACTTTATACTCTTTACATTTATATAAATATCTGTACTTTATACTCTTTACATTTATATAAATATATGTACTTTATAAAAAAATTTTTTTTTTAGTTTTAGGGAGGGTTTTTTTTTGGCAATTTTAGTAGATTATAGCATGTTGTGTATATTTTTTTTCTACATTTTTTGGGGGGGGTCTTACTGTATTTTTATGTAATTAGTGGGAAATTTGAGTACAGAAAAAAACAGTGGACTGACATAGTGTTTTAATCACAATTAATGAAACACTGTGATTAATCTGATTAGAAATTGTAATCATTTGACAGCCTATATATATATATATATATATATATATATATATATACACCTTTCCACATACACTTGCATATACATGTATAATGTGTATAATGTGATCTGCAAATGAAAATGAATATATTTCTACTGGATCCAAACACAACATAAATTTTTCCTGCTTTAATGAACCGGTGTCAAATTCAATTTCCTGCTTGGAAAGTTTAAAACCACAGCTATGATCTCTGTCAACACACCAACATGTGATTCCATGACCTGATAACTGACAACGTGGTATCACCTTCTGCTGTGTTCCTCACCCAGTGTTTGGGGAGCATTAAAGTTCTCTGTCTGTTTTATAAACCATCTCTGTCAGATTCTAACTCTAATTTGACATTAACACACAGAAACATTCCTGTCTGGAGTAAACCACTAAAGTTGACGTGAATGTTTTTTTGCACAGGAGCCAAAGGAGACGAGGAATGGGCGAGAGAGAGGGAGGAGAGAGAGAGTGGAGCGGTTTTGGACAGACCGTGTTAAGATCAGTGCTCGGGGCTAGGCAGGTTGCTATGCGCTGAAATGCTAATAAGCTTCCTGGCTCTCGGTGCAGGTCGGGTAGCCTGTGTCGACTCGTCTTGACACTTCACACACATGCTGTCTTCCACCCTTTTTAATCATTTTTGATAGGCCTCCCTGGGATGCCATCCATTTAATTTGAAAGGGTTGAGCCACCCAAACATTTTCACCATCTTTAAATAGAGGTCTGCCTCAACATGCCTGCTCGCATTGTGACCCGAACAAGGTGAAAAAAGCAGTGAGGGGGAAAAATGCTGTTTGGGTTTAAGAGGATAATATTAGGCTAACACTTGTGGTGTTAAAGGGTTTAGGGTTAAAGACTAGTGAGTGATGCTGAAGAAGAGATTAGAGGAAAGTTAACAATATAAGAAGTCAACAGAAAAACACACCTTTGGATTAAAGACTGTGTTATTAAGTCCAGAATGACTTGTTTAGAGCTTATGTGTTTCCAATCACCAGGTTTATACTTAAATACAACCCTAAAATATGAAGAAAAGTACCATATTTTCCACAGTAAAAGGCACAATGGTGGTTTATTATTAATAATAATAATAATAATTATTATTATTATTATTATTATTATTATTATTAGATATAAGGCCCACTGGACTATAAAAAAGTCAAAATTATGATATAAAAACTCAAAGTGATGAGATAAAAAGTGAGGGGGAGTGTGGATTTAAGAGGATAATATTAAACCCTTTAACACTTGTGGTGTTAAAGGGTTTAGGGTTAAAGACGAGTGAGTGATGCTGAAGGAGGTAAACAGAAGAGTGAACAATAGCTCATGTGTTCTCCAATAGAACCCTAAAATGTGGAAAAAGTACCATATTTTTCACATTATAAAGCACACTGTCAATGAATGGTTTATATTTGAGTTTATATATATATACAGTATATAGGCCCACTGAACTATAGAGATAAAGAGTACTTAATTGTCATTACCATAGTGTAACATACATAAAAAAGTAGAATTAAATTCCCTGTCTCCATGCCCCACATGTGCAGAGAATAAATATAATAAAATATATACATATACAGACAAACATATACATATTTGACAAACATAACATGCATTAAACGAAGCTAAACAGTCACAGTAACAGTTGTAACATGGAATAAAACACTCTTATTCTGCTAAATCAAACTTTCAAAGAATCTAAATTAGGAGAAAAAATAAAAAATTCTGAGGAAAAAGTCAAAATTATTACATAAAAAGTCAAAATTATGAGATAAAAAGACAAAATTCCACATCACTAAGCACAAGCAGAATAATCCATACAGTGTCATTTTTAGATAAAATTAAAGTATTTAAAGTGTGTTTTATATTCTGAAAAATACTGTATTTGAAACTGAAGATGTAACATAAACTTGTATAATTTAAAATGCACAGTCAAATCTGCACAATTCAAAATGGAGTCAATACAGCATGGCATAACTAAAATAAAATAAAATAAAATAAAATAAAATAAAGGCAGTATATTTTAACAGTCAAGCTTCCGGTTGAGTTTGTAAAATCGTTTTTTGTTTTTGAAAAAGCATCTTAGATTGTGTGTCGTGTGTATTGTGTGTATTGTGTGTGTCGTGTGTATTGTATTGTATTGTGTGTATTGTATTGTGTGTGTCGTGTGTATTGTATTGTGTGTGTCGTGTGTATTGTATTGTGTGTATTGTATTGTGTGTATTGTATTGTGTGTATTGTGTGTATTCCCTGACAGTTGAACAAGCGCTGTCTTACTCTATATATCTTACCATTCTGTGTGAAAAATCTGAGCGCCTGCAGCCACCTCAGTATGGTCAGCAGTGAAGCCATGTTGTATGATTCATAGAGAAGAAATAACATATTTTTATTGGAGTCTGAGAGATTTATTTACTGAGGAGGTTACAGTGGATGTGTAAAGGAACACAACCGCCAGGGACTTCACCATCCAATTTGCCAGTGTACTCTTCTCTAAACATCAGTCAGTAGAAACGGGACAAATGCTACAGAAAATAATCATAAACAAACCATTACATTGCATTTTGGAAATTGTCAGGAGACACTCTTTGACGATGACTATCCGCTCAGAGTCAAAGAGAGAAAAGCCCAAAAGGCAAGTGGGGACGTCTGCTGTTATAGGATATTACTGTGAGTTTAAAGATAAAGATATCATACATTATTGGTTTAGACTAGAGAGAGAGAGGGGAGGGGGAGAAGGGGGGGGGGAGAGAGAGGGGGGGGGGGGATAGAGAGAGAGGAGAGAGAGAGAGAGAGAGGGGAGGGGGAGAGAGAGGAGAGAGAGAGGAGAGAGAGAGGGAGAGAGGGGGGAGGGGGAGAGAGAGAGGAGAGAGAGAGGGAGAGAGGGGGGGGGGGGAGGGGGGGAGGTGAGGGGGAGAGAGGGAGAGAGAGGAGAGAGAGGGGAGGGGGAGAGGGAGAGAGAGAGGAGAGAGAGAGGGAGAGAGGGGGGGGGGGAGAGGGGGGGGGGGGAGAGAGAGGGGAGGGGGAGAGAGAGAGAGAGAGAGACAGAGAGAGAGAGACAGAGAGAGAGAGAGAGACAGAGAGAGAGAGAGACAGAGACACAGAGAGAGAGAGAGAGAGACAGAGAGAGAGAGAGAGATCGATATTGATATCGATATCGATATCGATATCGATCAAATATAGTGTGAGCTAAAGGCACAGATAGTTACTGATGCAGTTTTATACATTCACTGCACTTACAAATGCACAAACATAAGGCCCGGGGGCCAAATGAAGCCCGCCAAAGGGTCTGATCTGGTCCGTGGGATGAATGTGTGAAGTTCAAATATTAGACTGAAGATGCTAATCTTTTGTTCAGTAAAAACAAAAAAAATTATTACAAAAATGAATTTAAAAATAATTTACATTTAAAAAAAAATAATACATTTATTAAAAAAAAAAAATTACAAATAAAAAATGAATTAATTGAAAATTTCAAAAAAAATAAAATATCTCCCTCTTCATGAAGTCATTACATCATCATCATCAGGCTTGTGAAGAGCTGATCAATAACTGAACTAAGTGATAGAAGAGGGAAATAAGTAAAAGATGCAGAACACTGGGCTAATGTATTGTTATTATTGTTATTATTTTATTTATCATCATTTTTGTACTATGCACTATATTACTATAAGATGAATTCAGGTTATTGGGGAAGTGAAGAAGGGGTAGAATTAAATAAGTTTATGCTTCATCCTACTCCTTTTCGGACATGTCATTATTATTATTATTGCTGTATTGATTATTGTTGCACTTTGCACATGTTCGAAATAAATCAATCAAATCAAATGTAAAGCACCATGGAGGAGGAAAATAAGTGTACAAGTGCAGAACAGTTCCTATTTGTGTGCATTTGCATGTGGAGAGGTGCATTTTTAAGACGCAGTAAATGGAATTGTTGAACATGCTTTTATAAAATAAAAACACACACACACAGTTGCAATCATGACCACAAAAACCAGCATGTAACCAAAAGCTGGAAAAGGAGGCATTGACATAATTATTAATTAGTCAATATTACTGAATGGAAAAAGTCTGTCTTTGGTTTCCTCCCTAGAGCTTAATCGAACGCAGCCAAGATGAAGCTAAGCTAAACAACAGCAGGCAGTTAATGTGCACTAGCATACACGCTCAGATGCTGATAATGTCCACAGGTCTGAAGTGAGCGAGCGAGCCCATGTTTTTTACATTTACTTGTTTGCTGTTGTTTGCCATCTTTAAGTGGTCTTTTATTAAAGCCAGCCATCTTCCATACAGCCCTAATGCATTAGACTATTCCCATGCTAACGATGGCCTAAGAACGCATTATTCAGCATTAGTTTCATTTCCCTTTGAGCCTCAAATGGCGACAAACTGTCTTGTAACCATTAGAGTTTTAAGTTGCATAAGGCACGCCACCCGCAACCTTTTTGGACAAAAAAACACTGGAAATAGTCAATTTACTGATCAGGAGAAAAGCAGAGGTGGAAGGAACTAAGTAAATATAGTTACTTTACTCTACATAAGTACAGTTGTTAGGTAACTCTACTTTATTTACGTATTTATTACTTTTACTTCCCCACATTTTTATATAAATATCTGTACTTTATACTCTTTATATTTATATAAATATCTGTACTTTATACTCTTTATATTTATATAAATATATGTACTTTATACTCTTTATATTTATATAAATATATGTACTTTATACTCTTTACATTTATATAAATATATGTACTTTATACTCTTTACATTTATATAAATATATGTACTTTATACTCTTTACATTTATATAAATATATGTACTTTATACTCTTTACATTTATATAAATATATGTACTTTATACTCTTTACATTTATATAAATATATGTACTTTATACTCTTTACGTTTATATAAATATATGTACTTTATACTCTTTATATTTATATAAATATATGTACTTTATACTCTTTATATTTATATAAATATATGTACTTTAAACTCTTTATATTTATATAAATATATGTACTTTAAACTCTTTATATTTATATAAATATATGTACTTTATACTCTTTATATTCTCAGAATAGACTCGTTAATTTTTCAAACTAAACAGTGTGAAAAATAAGTCACTTCAGAGGTAAAATCATTTCAGAGAAATTGTGACTTTCTCTATAATAATTAACTTTTATCTCATCATTTCAACTCTTTTTCTCATAAAAATACATTTCTTATCTCATAAGTATGACTGTATCTCACAATCTTTACTTTTCATCTCACATATGACCTTTTTTATGTCATAATGATGACATTTCATCTAAATTGTGACTTTTTTTCCTGCTTTTTTCCTAAATTTCCTGCCCATATCCACTAAACTTCATAACTATGACCTGATCAAACACATTATCTACACACTGACTCACTTTTTAAAGGCTTTATTTTTTGGATACCTTTGAAACTTTCTTTGTTAAATAAATATTATTTCATCTATTAGCAAAGAAATGCAGTTTTACTTTTGTGCTTTATTACAATTTTTTTTTTTTACTTTTACTTCATTAAAGCAGTTGAATCAGTACTTCTACTTTTACCAGAGTATTTTTCCACACCAGTAGCTGTACTTGTACTTCAGTACAGTGTCAGTATACTTTGACCACCTCTGTCAAATATACAGGGTGCAGGACATGCTTCAGTGAACACCCTGAGGCCTTCAGCCTAAACGTGCTCTGAGGCATTTTTTAGGAATAGTTTACAGCTGTGTATGCATGAGTATGTGTGTAATGGTTCCATTTTGACTATGTTTTCCATTGTGTATGTGTGTATGTGTGTGTGTGTATGTGTGTGTGTGTGTGTGTGTGTGTGTGTGTGTGTGTGTGTGTCTGCTGAGGACTCCCCACTGACCCACTGTTGGGACACAGACAGAGTGGAGCTGGTCATATTACTGTTGTTACCCTGCCATCTGCTGGCTCACATCATCCCAACCCCTGCATCCATTCCAGTCTGAGATTAGAACCCAGTGTCTGGTTCTAACACCAGGGTGTAATAGTCATGTGGACATTGGTGGGGACATGATTTGAGGATTTTGAATGAATGAATGAATGAATGATTTATTTCGAACATGTGCAAAGTGCAACAATAATCAATACAGCAATAATAATAATAACAATGACATGTCCGAAAAGGAGTAGGATGAAGCATAATCTTATTTAATTCTACCCCTTCTTCACTTCCCCAATAACCTAAATTCATCTTATAGCAATATAGTGCATAGTACAAAAATGATGATAATAAAAAAATAATAACAATAACAATAATAACAATACCAATAATCAATAACTGAAGTACTAAACATAGACATTGTTAGAGTTTCTGTTAGTTACTGACTTTATACTTTGTAGGAGAGTATTATTATTATTATTATTATTATTATTATTATTATTATTATTATTATTATTATTATTATTATTATTATTATTAGTATTATTATTATTAGTATTATTATTAGTATTATTATCATAGTAGGAGGAGTAGGATGAAGCATAAGCTTATTTAATTCTACCCCTTCTTCACTTCCCCAATAACCTAAATTCATTTTATAGTAATATAGTGCATAGTACAAAAATGATGATAAATAAAATAATAGCAATACCAATAATCAATAACTGAAGTACTAAACATAGACATATATACAAAAAACAAAAAAAACAACTAAAAACAAATGAGCAGATAGTAAAGTAGGTAACAACAGTTTTTTTTGTTGTTTATTGTTTTCTTTTTTCCTCCCTTCCTTCTTCTTCTTTTCCCTTTTTTCTTCTTCCCTTTTTTTTCTTTCCTTTTTCTAAGTTGTCTGCATTTTGCTCTTATTTGTTATTTTATTTTTCTATTCATTCACTTATTTTATTCATGTATTTATTTATTTATTTATTTTTTATATCTTTTAACCCCACAGAGGGGGAGTCATCATTGTTTCAGATCAGTACATATTCCAGTCTTGCAGACATATACTAGACTATTTAGTGCATGTGTGTGACCATCATCGGTCCTCCCCGAAAGCTGAGCAGACATCCCGCATTTCTCATGAGAGAAAAAACACAAGAGATGAAATAACATCTAATTTCATTTTGGTCAACATAAACTAAAAGATATTTTAGCAACGTTTTTATTTCTTAACATTTTTCAGTTCAGTTCAGTTTTATTTCGAGCACACAATAATCATCAAAACAACAATGAAAATAGTCAGCCTTTCTTTTTCTTGTACTCGAAAAGGAGTGGGAAGAAGTAAAACTTATAAACTCCCACCCCCTTTTTACAAACTAAAATTCAAATATACTGCGCTAACACACAATATACTTTATCCTTTTTTATCATAACCACAAAAACATCCATAACCATTTATATAAACATTAATTACAATTCACTTCATTTAATCTGATATGATCAACTAAAGTACTAGTATTGGTAAAGCATTAGTTTGTGGTGAAAGTACATTCACTTTCACCACAAAAACAGTTACATAAACAATAATTAATAGATAGGATCCATAGATATATAAATATATCCAAACCATGATAGTTTTATTGCAATGTTAGATTTTCTTCTACCTTATAACCATATATTCAGCTACTCAGATAATATTCTATATTTTCTTATTTCATTTCATCTTGTTTTTATTCGTCACCTATATTACATTATATCAATATTATCCACACTATAAGGCACACTGGACTATAAGGTGCTTTACATGAAGTCAAAATCATGAGATAAAAAGTCTAAATTATTAAATAAGTCACTCAGCACAACCAGAATTAATTATAAAAACACTGTGGAGTTTTTTTGGAGAAAATTAAAATCTTTTCTTTGCGTTTCATAGTCCAGAAAATACAATAATTATATTATTTTTCTTAACAAAAACAACACTACAGATACTCAGACTGTCTCCACCAATAACACTGAGGACAGGAAACATTTACCTTTTGTTTCTGGAATGTTGTGTAATTTCTGATTAATATATTTTTTTATATTGGTATGGCCACGCCCATATCATCCATACACAATTTTTATGTCAATGAACGCACGTATAATAATGTGGTTTTCTGAATATTTAACCTAATATATTTTAATAATAAATATAAATTTGAACCCATTTTATCTCCAGGTGGACTGGTTTAATTATAATAATAACATAATAATTTGTAAATAATGACAACTCCTATATTTATTGTTGGTTTTGTGGGGAAAAAAAAACATCAAATTATGAAAACACTTACTTTAATAAAGTATCCAAACAAAAAAGACAAAATTAAGTGTAATTTTAACAATGTTCTGTCCTTAACTTACTTTAAAATATTATATTTTCAAATATCTTATGTGTTTCTGAAGTGGAGAGTTTCTGTTTTATTGAATATAAAACAAATTAAAATAACCAGTAACCACAGTTTTTTCTGCTCATATAATCATTTATCTGTCAACTGTAACCTTAATATAAGAAATATAAAAAGACTTTAATTATAAAATAGCACTATTTAATATTCAACCCTGTAACAGGATGTCAATTGTGCCCTTTTTAAAAATAATAATAATGGTTTAGTCACATGAAGTGACATCACTGAAGTCTTTTCCCACTCAAACTGTAAAGACAGGTCATCATCATCATCATCATCATCATCATTATCATCATCATCATGCTAGCACCACATTAACTGGCTCTTTATCTACTGGCTCTGTCATTTACAACTGTGATATTAGCACAATGCTAGGCTAGCACTATTAGCACAGTGCTAGGCTAGCACTATTAGCACAGTGCTAGGCTAGCACTATTAGCACAGTGCTAGGCTAGCACTATTAGCACAGTGCTAGGCTAGCACTATTAGCACAGTGCTAGTCCTACTTCTCTCTTCTCTTTCGTAAACACTGTGTACCCAGTGTTTCATTAATCAGTCGTATTCCAGTCTTTACATGTAAGGGTCGTTATGGAAGCATCTAGAACTTCCTGTCAACTGTCACCACATGGTCCACCTTGTCGCTGTGTGTGTGCGTTTCTGTTTTAACAATGGAGAGAGGACGTAATTAAACAGCTGTATGTGTGTGTGGTAGTGAAATATTGATCTCTCTCTTTCTCTCTCTCTCTCTCTCTCTCCCTCTCTTTCCTCTCTCTCTTTCTCTCTCTCTCTCTCTCTCTCTCTCTCTCTCTCTCTCGCTTTCTGTGTGTGAGCGATGACAGTATCAGTTTGGGGGAGAAAAAAAAGGCTGGTGCAGCTGTAGCCAAATCAGGGGGCGGGACTTGTCAATGCTCAGAGTGGCAAAGTTAGAAAGACCAATGAAATGAGTTGAATACCTTCATTGTTTGTCGTTACGGTGTGGAACTTTACACTATAATCCAGTGGAACGTCACCCTCCACATGTTGGACCTTTTGTTGGAGTTGTTCAGGTGTTCGACACACGACAGACCCTCCATACCCTTGCTAATGTGGATCTATGGGCTATTTTAGATAAAAATCTCCAACCCTGTAACGTTCAACCCCTATAACAGCAACAAAAAAACCCACAGTCTTTGGGTCTGAGTCTTTGTTACGGGGTTGAGGGTTCACAGAATCACCCATAGATCTCTGCTTCTTCAGTTTCAGTTTCGTTGTCTCTTCCATTTTCCCTCATTTTATTTTTCTTCACATGGGTCAGTATTACCATACTTTCTTACCTATATTTTAGCATCAGATTAAGCTCAACCTTTCAACCCCGTACAAGCATAAATTATATTTAGTATTGTTTTTGGGGGGAAAAAAACTAATAATTATCTTGAAAAAACTTGATTAACTTAAAGTCTTGTTTTCCTCATGTTTCCTAATGCTCCACACACTAGCTAATGTGGATCTATGGCTTTTTTTTTTAGCTAAAAAATCTTCAACCCTGTAACATTCAACCCCATAAGAAAAAAAAAAAAAACACTGTTTTTGAGTCCTGAGTCTTTGTTACGGGGTTGAGGGTTCACAGAATCACCCTATATCTTTCCTTTGCTGCTTCTTCTGTTTCAGTTTGTCTTTGTCTCTTCCATTTTCCCTCATTTTATTTTTCTTCACACGGGAACGTCGTCTTCCCTCTACATCCCTTTACATCACCCCTCCTCAGAGAGAGAGAGAGAGAGAGAGAGAGAGAGAGAGGAGAGAGAGAGAGGAGAGAGAGAGGGCGAGGGGAGAGAGCGTAGGAGCAAACTAAAGGGGAGCAGTGGACGATTGTTATCGAAAAATAAGCACGGTGTTTGAAAGGGATTTTAATTGAGGCATTTGTTATATTTGAAAAGGTGAAGTCCTGAGGGGACGGAGGGAGACGAGCGGGGACCCTATTCATATCCTCAGACATTCATAAAGAATGGCATCTTTTGACTTTCCCTTTTAAAACCGTGCAACCTTAAATGGCCTAAATATAGAGGAGGGGAGACAGACGCGGTAATTCCTGAACCTTGGGGGGTGCCACCAGAGTGCGGGACACTAGGATACAGTCGAAGACTCCAATTAACAATGAGGGAGGGTCCAGCCACCCAAAATAGGTCAAAATGTCCTCTCTACAAGACCCCAGAGGACTGTCAATCTATCTCTTTTTTTACTCTCTCTCTAGTCTCATTTGACTTTTTATCTCCTGATTTTACTTATCTCATAATTTTGACTTTTTATCTCATAATTCTTGCTTTTTCTCTCATAATTTTTGCTTTTTATCTCATAATTTTGACTTTTTATCTCATAATTTTTGCTTTTTATCTCATAATTTTGCTTTTTATCTCATAATTTTGACTTTTTATCTAATAATTTTTGCTTTTTATCTCATAATTTTTTGTTTTTATCCTATAATTTTTGTTTTTATCTCATAAATGTGACCTTTTATCTCATAATTTGGACTTTTTTAAAAACTTGATTTCACAGAATAAGTGTCTTCTGTGTTAAACTCAACAAAGTTGGGAGTTATTGTGACTCTTTAGCTCTTTATGCACCTTATAACCCAGAGACAAAAATCCATTAAATGTAACTTAGACAAAGGCTATGTTGTTTTATTGGGACTAAAAACAGAATACGTTTCACGTGCATAGATTTAATGGATTAAAATAAGAGTATAAATACTAATATAAATGTTTATTTTCTTATTTTCTAAGTGTAATCAGTGTACATGTTTTTCCAGTGTGTCTTTGCTTCTCTTTCTTCTTCTTCTTCTTCTGTCTCTGTGCAGTAATTATGTCATTAATAATGATTGTCCTGCTAATACCACTTGTCCGGTCTGTATTTCTACAGCTTAACGGAGGAGGAAGTGGACAGGCTGCTCATTTGTTGTTGTTTGGGAAGGTCAACTCTTTATGAGAGGCAGCACTGATGTTTTCTTTTTCCATATTTTCGCTGCAGTCGAGTTGACTGTTAGTTTATTGTTAATCTGTCGTACACTCACAACAGCTGGAGGCCACATAGCATGGGTTTTATTTTTTTGGGGGCTTTGTCCTGTCTGTCCAAGTTCATCCCATTCATAGGTGCACGTTCCTTCTGTATTTAAACCAGGGGTCTCAAACTCTTTTTCTTTCGGGGGTCACATTCAGCCTTATTTGATCCCCAGTGGGCCAAACCAGGAACATAATTATCTGTAAATAATGACAACTCTACATTTTTGTCTTTATTTTAGTGCAGAAAAAAAACCCTAAATTATGAAAATACTTAGTTTTATAAAGTATCCAAATGCAAAATGTGCAAATAACCTGAAAAAAAGTGACATTTCATAAGAAAAATAAGAGCAATTTGAACAATATTCTGCCTGAATTTAACATTTGTCATAATGTGTTTTATTATGGATCAGTTTTTTACAGACACTGTAGGAACAGGTTGCTGGTTCAAATTATTCACATTTTTATTGTAAATATAAATATTTTCAGAATTTAATGCTAGTTTTTTTTTTTCCACTAAACCAAAGACAAACATTTTAATTTGTCAGAAAAAAAAGAAAACTGATCATCATGATTAATCTGATAATAATTTTTAACACTATTAAAAATTAACAGTTCTTTAGTTTCAAGTTATTTTGTTAAAACATGTTAATTGCATACATATTAATATTTTTGCAGATGTTTTACATATTTTATCACATTTTTGGTGGGTTTTTTTGTTGTAAGTTTTTGGGTAATTTTAGTAGATATTAGCATGTTTTATATATTTCTTCCTCTGCATTTTTTGGGAGGTTTCTTAGTGTATTTTTATATATTTAGTTGGAAATTTGAGTAGAGATAAAAAAGACAAATGTGTTTTGGTCACGATTAATCAAACTTAATCCAAAACAACCTTGTGATTAATCTGATTAGAAATTTTAACCATTTGACAGCCCTAATATATATTCTTATTTATTTAATTATTTTTAGGTTATTATGCTCTTCATTCCACGGGCCACATTGGAACATTTGGCGGGCCGCATTTGGCCCCCGGGCCGCATGTTTCCCATGTGCAGGAGGGTATTGACAGCAGTAATAACCCTTTAGCATCATGATATTTCATCCTGTCGTCTGGTGTCTTCTGCAGTTTTTCAGTGATGAAGTGATGAAGTTTTGATAAAGTCTTATTGTATTATTAGTAAAAAGTTTTATTCTTGTGCTTTGGGAAATGTCCTGAGGCGCTGCTGTGTGTAAAGCATCACTGATGATTTATGCAACAGAACTGGAACCAACGCAGCATCCGTGATGATGAACTTATCAAACTTTGTTGGATGAACCCAAGGTTTTATTATTAGTCTGTGTTTTATTATCAGAGTCTAACCCTTTGATTCTTACTGGTCACTGCAGTGGACAGTTGTTCTGCAGTTGTTCTACAGTTGTTCTACAGTTGTTCTACAGTTGTTCTACAGTTGTTGTACAGTTGTTCTGCAGTTGTTCTGCAGTTGTTTTGCAGTTGATCTGCAGTTGTTCTGCAGTTGTTCTGCAGTTGTTCTGCAGTTGTTCTACAGTTGTTCTACAGTTGTTGTACAGTTGTTCTACAGTTGTTCTGCAGTTGTTCTGCAGTTGTTCTGCAGTTGTTCTACAGTTGTTTTGCAGTTGTTCTGCAGTTGTACTACAGTTGTTCTGCAATTGTTCTGCAGTTGTTCTACAGTTGTTCTGCAGTTGTTGTACAGTTGTTCTGCAGTTGTTCTGCAGTTGTTCTGCAGTTGTTCTGCAATTGTTCTGCAGTTGTTCTACAGTTGTTGTACAGTTGTTCTGCAGTTGTTCTGCAGTTGTTCTGCAGTTGTTCTGCAGTTGTTCTACAGCTGTTCTGCAGTTGTTCTGCAGTTGTTCTACAGTTGTTTTGCAGTTGATCTGCAGTTGTACTACAGTTGTTCTACAGTTGTTGTACAGTTGTTCTACAGTTGTTCTTCAGTTGTTCTGCAGTTGTTTTGCAGTTGATCTGCAGTTGTTCTGCAGTTGTTCTACAGCTGTTCTGCAGTTGTTCTGCAGTTGTTCTACAGTTGTTTTGCAGTTGATCTGCAGTTGTACTACAGTTGTTCTACAGTTGTTGTACAGTTGTTCTACAGTTGTTCTTCAGTTGTTCTGCAGTTGTTTTGCAGTTGATCTGCAGTTGTTCTACAGTTGTTTTGCAGTTGTTCTGCAGTTGTACTACAGTTCTGCAATTGTTCTGCAGTTGTTCTACAGTTGTTCTGCAGTTGTTGTACAGTTGTTCTGCAGTTGTTCTGCAGTTGTTCTGCAGTTGTTCTGCAATTGTTCTGCAGTTGTTCTACAGTTGTTGTACAGTTGTTCTGCAGTTGTTCTGCAGTTGTTCTGCAGTTGTTCTGCAGTTGTTCTACAGCTGTTCTGCAGTTGTTCTGCAGTTGTTCTACAGTTGTTTTGCAGTTGATCTGCAGTTGTACTACAGTTGTTCTACAGTTGTTGTACAGTTGTTCTACAGTTGTTCTTCAGTTGTTCTGCAGTTGTTTTGCAGTTGATCTGCAGTTGTTCTGCAGTTGTTCTACAGTTGTTTTGCAGTTGTTCTGCAGTTGTTGTACAGTTGTTCTTCAGTTGTTCTGCAGTTGTTCTGCAGTTGATCTGCAGTTGTTCTGCAGTTGTTCTACAGTTGTTTTGCAGTTGTTCTGCAGTTGTTGTACAGTTGTTGTACAGTTGTTGTACAGTTGTTCTGTTGTTTTATTGTTTTAGTTCATATCAGTCAGTTCACATCATTACTGAAACTGGTCTGTTCTTAATAAACACTAACATGTTTACCTGGAAATATATTATTGTTATTAGACTGTAATTAACTGTCATAAAAACGTAATAATAATAATAAATAGATACATATAAATATAAACTGTAATTAAGAAAAATAACAAGAAAAATGTTTAAAAACTAACTCCTCTGGTTGGAGTATTTGGTTTCAAAGCATTAAATTCATGTTGGTTGAAAACGACCTGTTCAGCTGCATGACTGAACTTTAGCTGCTGAAGTGACACCGTGTCAAACTGACCAATAAATGAAATTAAAACTGAAAAAAATAATAATAAAAAAAAACTTTCAAAAGCCTTCGCCATCCTGTACGACCAACGCCAACTACGAAAAGCGAGACATCGTTCTGTGGGCAGGAAGTGATGTTCTGTGTTTGTATAAACCTGTAGGGGGCGTTATAGAGGGACTTATTTGAAATGTTGTGCATTTAATGGATAAAACTGTGAGACTGACGATAAATGTGTTTATGTGTCTGAACTACAGCTATTTAACTACGGGGCGCTATAGTATAACATGTGAGGGTTCTGATTTTGACAAACCGCAACCGCCCGTACCCATCATGTTCAAACCCGTATCCGACCCGTTTTCCGACGAAAAAAAAATAAAAAATCCGCACCCGAACCATTATAAATGAACCCGATATCCGACCCGAACCCGGAAGAAATTGTCAGAACTTAAATACAAACATTTATTGCCACGAATATACTGAACAGTGACATAGCCAAGGCAGAGCCAAATAAAAATGTTGTTAAACAGTAGCAGACAAATAATAAACTCAAAAAATAGTTTTATCCGTGAGCTCACACACACACACACACACACACACACACACACACACACACACACACACACACACACACACACAGACACGCTTGAAAAACGCATCAAGTAGGAAGCCGACAGGAGGCAGCTATACAAGTCCAAACTAAAGAACAGTTTTTAACCTATGAACCGCAAATTAGACCCGCGATCACCCACGTCCGACCCGAACCCGTATCCGACACAGCACAACATTTTTCACCCGTTTCGTGAAAATCCGCGGTTCACCCACGGGTCACCCGCGGGTACCCAAACCCGTGCAGGACTCTGGTGTAGATAAATGGATGTAGAGTTTGGGGATGGACGTCTGTGTCCAACGTCAGCCACATCGATGTCCGTATGTCTGAGCTGAAGTCATTTTAACTGAAAACTTTGCAAACTTTACAACGTCGTACAAAACGATGCAACTTTTCCCAAAAATGTGAAGAATTTTTAATGTTTATTATATATTTTATAATATAGAATTAAGTTTTATTTGGGGTGACCTCTGCATCTTTGTCCTGTCACCCTGAACTGTCTCTGACACAAACACTAGAATTAAAGCTGATAATAATCCCAGCTCAGTTAGAACAGCCTCAGTAGTTACAAAATAAATCCTTTTTTTTTTCTTACATTTAATTATGACTTTTCCAGTCGGAGCCAAAGCTGACATTCAGTGTTAATGCGTGTGGTGTTTTTAAAGTGCACGTCTAAATAAGGAGCAGGTTATTGGATGACATTACAACTAATCTGAGCTCTGTTTACTTTGGACTGCTGTGTCATGTGACCAGTACAAGGGTGGTTCTGTCAACTGGGTGCACACTGGACACTGGTCCAACCATCAACCCCGTAACAAAGACTCATCCCCATGACACTGTTTTTTTGGTTATGGGGTCACATTCTGCACTGCAGTAGAAGTACTATCAATGAATGGGTTATTTTAGGTTATTCATATATAAGGCGCACTGGACTATAAGGTGCATTAAATGAAGTCAAAACCCTGACATAAAAAGTCAAAATCATGAGATAATATTTTATTTGATTGAAACTGTTGAAGTTGCTGAACATGTTAATACACATATAATACACATATACATATATACACATATACGTATAGTACACATTCATATAATACACATATAATACACATATACATATAGTACATATATACATATAATACACATGTACATATAGTACATATATGCATATAATACACATATACGTATAGTACACATACATATAAGACACATATACATATAATACACATGTACATATAATACACATACACATATAGTACATATATACCTATAATACACATATACATATGTCCTTTTTTTTGTCTTATGTACACACTATTTTTTACACCTGTATCATAAAAACAAGCTGCTTCACACAAGCACTCATTTGCAATAAAGGCACATTTCTAATATCAGAGCGCACGTTCTGAGCAAGTGACCAAGTTGAGGTGTGATCTGTTATTTAGACAGGTTGGATGCACTTCCTCACAGCCTGAAATTTCCCCTGGGGCTTTCCTCCATTTCTCACTGTCATGGATTTGAATCTTTTTTTGCCACTGAACTCTCACAATTACTGAACATTCATCACCTGCTTACCTTCTTAGCTACCAGGATAGTGTATGGAAAGCAGAGATATGAGGCCGACTGCTGCAGGAATAACAACTATGACTGCTACTGTAACACACTAATGAATTAACTTCAACACACACTTTGTTTTTCTCTCTCTCTCTCTTTTTCAGTATCACACTGTGTATAATTTTTTTAATTTTTTTACAAGGACCAGGTTGTATTTTCTATATTTATCAGTTCATCAATAATTCCATCTGAATTGTTCTTCATTGTGTGTTTTCTCTCCCACAATCTTATTTTTACAGTATTTTCCACACTATAAGGTGCACTGGATTATAAGCTGCGCTATCAATGAACAGTTTATGTTAGGGGGGGGGGGGGGGGGGGGGGGGGGGTTATATACAAGGTGGTCTGACTATAAGGTGCATTAATTTGAGTCAAAATTATGTGATTTATTTTCAGATGTAAACATTTTCACCATAGAATTTTACTATTTTTGCTCAAAAACATGAAGGAAAAGTTTGAATTTGACATGATTTCTACCTTTTCATCCCATTATTTAACTGGGGGCGTCCCACTTTATACCACATTAGGCTGAACGTGGAACTGAACTCAAATGAATTTGACATCCGTGCTCTACCTTTCATATTAGAACATCATCACAGTGACTTATAACCTTAATGCCACAGTACAGTATATCTGTGCAGCTTTTTTCCCCTCATGAATAAAAGGCTTTCTGTCAGAGGTGAGAGGACCCCCCCGCCCCCCCCACCCCCTCCTTTGGCACCTCCCTTCACACCCTCCAGTGTCTTGTGTTGCTGCTGCTCACTTGTAGAAGTCCCTTAACACTAACCCAGAAAGCATAAATATATTGTAATCTTATCACCTGTCCATTTATACAGGTGTCATCCTGCAGAGAAACTTGATTTCCAGGAGGGACGCAGTTTTTCCTGTGGCAGCGATTGAAGTCACAGCATTATTATCAACCTAAATGTATTCATGATAGCAGAGGTCCGAGTGCCCTCTGGGCTTTGTAATATAATACCAGACCTCTTTATCAAATTTAACAGTTTATTGGAAACAGCTTGTACACATGATTTAGGCAAAAGGGCGGCGAAGGCAAGGCTCCAGGTATCATCTGAACACACACACACACACACACACACACACACACACACACACACACACACAGGAGGAAAACCAACACACTGACACTCAAACATGCATGCATTTAATCACACATCTACTGTATGTGCACCCCCCCACCCCCCCTCCAGAGGTGGTCAACGTATACAGCTGCTGGTGTGGGAAAAATACTCTGGTAAAAGTACAAGTACTGATTCAACTGCTTTACTGAAGTAAAAGTAGACACAAATATTACAACTTCTGCCATGGATGAAATAATACTTATTTAAGCAGGATAATTAAAGGAAAAAAGTAGTTGAGATAAAGTCCTAATTTTTATTACATTTGTTTTAAAGCAGAACTGTGAAATAAAGAGTCATAAATGTGACCCAAGAAATTAATAATTATGAGATAAAATGCAAAAATGCAGAGATAAAGTCAAACCTCTGAGATAAAAAGTCAAAATTCATCACTATAAAAGTCATAATATAATATATAAAGTCACAGATGTAAAGAGTATCAAGTACATATATATTTATATAAATGTGAAGAGTATAAAGTACAAATATTTATGAACAAATGTAGTAAAAGTAAAAAGTTGCTCCAGTAAAGTACAGATTCGTAAAAAAAACCAAAAAAACTACTTAAGTACATTAAAGGAAGTATTTTTAGATGGTTCCTTCCTCCTCTGTCCTCCTTCTCTCCTCCTCATCCTCTCAGTGGATGAAGAGGTGTTTTTCGGTGGAGGTCGATTGTGTTCTTTGTTGTTTGTTTTCTCTGAAGAACAGTGCAATAACAAAAGCGTGACGTGACAAATGGACTTTGTGCCCTGCAGCCAGATTTAAGTGATAGGTTACTGAATGGAGCAACCCTCCTATCTCATTTATATATACACACACACACACACACACACACACACACACATATATATATATATATATATATATATATATATATAAACACAAAAATCTGTCATGGATATATGAAAAAATTATGAAAAATGTACAAAATTTGCTCTTTTAGCTATTATTATTATTATTATTATTATTATTGTTGTTGTTGTTGTTGTTGTTGTTGTTATTATTATTATTATTATTGTTATATTAGTAATGTGCAAATAGTACCATAAATACCACCTGATATTACATTTTCTCATTAACTGGAGATTCGCTGAATTGGAGGCTGACCTTTAACCCCGTAACAAAGACTCATTCCCATAACAGTGTTTTTTGTTATGGGGTTGAAGATTTTAGTTAAAAATAGCCATAGATCCACATTAGCTAGAGTATGGAGCCTTAGAAAACATGAGGAAAACAAGAAATTAATAAAGTTTTCCAAGATAATAAAGTTTTCCCCCAAACAACACAAAATATAATTTATGCTTGTAACAGGGTTGAAAGGTGTAGTTTGACAATGTCAACCTGATGATAAAAACAATGAAATATTGGTAATAAAGTATGGTAATACTGACCTGTCTTTACAGTTGGAGTGGAGAAAGATTTCAGTGATGTCACTTCCTGTGTGATTAGGAAGTTGGACTAAACCATTGTTTAAATGTAATTGATATCTTGTTACGGGGTTGAATGAAACTAGGTAAGAAGATTAATGATATATTTTTTAAATAATTAAAATGTAAAATATAAAGTACAGATATTTCTATAAAATGTAGGGAGTAAAAGTAAGTAGAGATAGTCTCCTTAAGTACAGTGATGAAGTACTTTTACTGCGCTGGTGGAAAAAGCTACAGACGTAAAAGACAAAGTAAACCCAGAGCATCCACACACACATTGTATTTGACAAACAGCAGTCGTGGGTCAGTCATGCTTGAAGCTGATTCCTTCTGCAGATAACTTCCATCATACACTGAGCTTCTGTCGAGACACAAACGGCTAAAAGGATGAATAAATATTTGGACCTCCAGTTCTACGCCCTCACACACCACATATATTCTGAACATGGTTTTTAAACCAACCAATAACAGCACAGTGTTAAAGGGATTGTTCACACGATAGTTGTAATAAACGTCCATAAAATGGAAGAAGTTTCTCATTTAATTTTGTAATAAACTGGTAAAACATATTGTTTAATAAATGTTTCTGTATTATATAAGTTTTTCTATTTTGCAGCAGCAGGTGCGTTGGTGGTGTGGCTTTAAAAGTGAAGGAAACATTCCTAATGGTTTATGATAATTAGATCTATTAAACAATAAGACAATATGAAATGACAAATAGATTTTAGAAAGAGAAATATTATTTATTTAACCTTTTGAGGCAATTTAATATTTATTACCTTCACCAAGGAGGTCCATTTGTCTGTCTGTCTGTCTGTCTGTCTGTCCATTTGTCTGTTTGTCTATCTGTCTGTTTGTCCATTTGTCTGTTTGTCTATCTGTCTGTTTGTCCATTTGTCTGTCTGTCTGTCTGTCTGTCCATTTGTCTGTTTGTCTATCTGTCTGTTTGTCCATTTGTCTGTCTGTCTGTCTGTCCATTTGTCTGTCTGTCTATCTGTCTGTCTGTCTATCTGTCTGTCTGTCCATTTGTCTGTCTGTCTGTGTCTGTCTGTCTATCCATTTGTCTGTCTGTGACTGTCTGTCTGTCTGTCTGTTTGTCTGTTTACACAAAAACTTCTGAACGGCTTTTGATGAAACTTTCAGGGATGATAGATAATGGGTCAAGGCAGAACCCATTAGATATTGAGCAATGAAGGTCAAAGGTCAACAGCTAAAACACATCAGCGGTAATATCTCAGGATTCAGACAAGATAGAATCTGGTGTTTTTTTTCATTCACATGGTCTGACCTTCAGACATCAGATGGGTCAACACCTATAACCCTAACCTTTGACCCCTAACCTTCAGACATCAGATGGGTCAACACCTATAACCCTAACCTTTGACCCCTAACCTTCAGACATCAGATGGGTCAACACCTATAACCCTAACCTTTGACCCCTAACCTTCAGACATCAGATGGGTCAACACCTATAACCCTAACCTTTGACCCCTAACCTTCAGACATCAGATGGGTCAACACCTATGACATGTCATGTTTTAACGTCTACCGTCTGTGAGTGACTTGTTTAAAATGAATATTAGTGGATAAATGATGTGGTCACAGCTGCTCTGTAAACAAACACAAGACACTTACGTTTCCTAAGGTAGAACTTATATTCATTAGTTGATTAGTTAAAGTGTCGAGATAAAAAGTCAAAATCATGAGATGTGTTGGTCAGTGTTAGCGGCTGCTATGTGCAGGTGCACAGCTGTTAGCAGTGACAACACACAATAATCACTATTGAGAGAAAGTAGCTCCGAAGTATTTATGAGTTTTTGTTCTGTGATGGTTTTGTTATGCTAATAAATCACTCATTCAAACACATTCTGTTCTGAGAAGAAACATGTTTTATTTTTTTGACCCCAGGAAACGTACCGGGACTACTTTGGCTTTGACCAAAACCGGACCAGAACTGGACTCACTGGACACTGTCAGGGGTAAGTCACTGTGGGTGCACCAGAGTAAAGACACACATTGATGTAAGAAATACTGATATATATATATATATATATATATATATATATATATATATATATATATATATATATATATATATATATATATATATATATATATATATATATATATATATATATATATATATATATATATATATATATATATATATATATATATATATATATATATATATATATATATAGTAAATGACAGGTTCCTGTGGGTTCAAACATATTGTTGAAAACACTGACACACTTAGTGATGCAGTGGACAGACCTGTTCTTTATTCTCACACACACACACACACACACACACACACACACACACACACACAGCAGATCCTTTTATATTCCTGCTCTTCCTCACTCTAACCTTAACCAGACTGATCTCCTTCTGGAGGCCCCAGGTGACTTCTTGGCCTCCTGTGATTGGCCAGATGCTGCGTGTGCTTTTTGTTAAAAAGGATCATTAATAGGCTGCGTACGACCTCTGACCGTCCCTTTAAATCATTAGCCGGTCAGTGAATGGTTTCTATTACTAACCCCAGAGGAGATGTATAAGACGAAAGGATTATGAACATGTTGCGACACTGACGTCGATGCATCGTATTTAGTTCCAGTCTGGACTTTGTTCTATTAAATGTTGAATGTGTCAACTTAAATGTAAAGATAATCCACTCTTTCAAAGTAAAAAAATGAGTTAAGAGGAAACTAACTTTATTAACCCTTTGATACACATCCTGGTCACTGCAGTGGACAGTTCTTCTACAGTTGTTCTCTTGTATATTCATGGTATTTTATTATTTTATTTCTATATCAGCTAATCTGAACTAACATGTTTACCTGGAAATGAATTACTTGTTGTTATTAGACTGTAATTAGCAGTCACAAAAACATTAAAATAAATAAATTAATAATAATAATAATAATAATAATAATAATAATAATAATAATAATAATAATAATAATAATAATAATACAATAAACAAATGTAAAAATATAAATAAATATTAAAAATAAAATGATAAGAAAAATAGTAAAAAATAAATAGCCATTTAAAGTAAAAAAAAATATAAATAATAAAAAATAAAAATGTAAAAATGATTAAAAAAAGAAAAAATATATTAATATAAATAAAAAATTTAAAAATAACAAAAATAAATTTCCATTTAAAACAATTGATTAATTAAAAATTCTACCAATATGAATAATAACAAATGATGTTAATATTTTGATTTCATTTTTATTATTTCAATTAATTCAATTTTGTCAAAATATTATATATATATATATATATATATATATATATATATATATATTTTTTTTTTTTTTTTTTTTTTTTTTTTTTAAATATAAATAAGATAAAACGGTCTTCTTAAAAAAACTGCATTAAAACATTTTTATTTCATAGTATTCTGATATTGTGTTTTAAATACACGTTTCTTTGCTTCAAAGCTTCAGTAAAAGTGTTGAATCAGTACTACTACTTTTAACAAAGTACTTATTTTCCCCACACAGGTAGCTCTTGTACTTGTACTTTAGTACAGAATGGCAGTAGTTTACACACCTGTGTTCATATTTGATTCACTTCTATTATTCTATTCTGTTCCTGTTGTCTCTGACTACGGCTCCCATCAGTCCTCTCTGGAAGTTAATTACGGGAGCCAAGCTGTTGAGGGGTTGAGGAGAAGCTTTTTCGCCTGAATACTGGATATACACCAAGTCTGGCAACGCCACCGAGCATTGTCTGCCGTGATAAAATATGGACGGAAGCGCTGCTAGGCAAATCGTTTATCAGCCAGGTTTAGCATGCACATGTTAAAATGAACGACTAAGCTATCTGCATAGGTTGTGTGAGCTTAGTTTAGTGTAGCCAACACCGTTTGTTGTGTATAAATGGCGTGCTGGCTGTCGCCCCTGTGGGACGTGATCAATCACACATGGCCCGCTTTGCTCTCTAACAGCTATGGGCAAATCTATTCACAATATTCACACAAATCAGTCCTACCTTAACTGCACGCTTTGTTACTTTGTACTTTCTGAGCTTTTGTTTGGTGCCTGCATCAGAATTTTGAAAAAAAAAACGATATTTTTTTATACCCTCCGTAACACTAGTGTGGAACAAGCAGGTTCAGAAGATGAATGAATGAATGAATGAATGAATGAATGAATGAATGAATGAATGAATGAATATTTTCTTCTCTCCAAACTCCTCAAGCTGATTGAGTGGAAGGAAATAAAAGAAAAAACTGACATTGTAATTAAATTTTTTTGAACTTTTTAAACCTCCAAGGGTCCACATATAGGCCAGAAGTAGTCGCTCATAAATGTTAAACCACCTAAACCACAGGTGTCAAACATAAGGCCCGGGGGCCAAATGCAGCCTGCCAAAGGGTCCAGTCTGGCCCCTGGGATGAATGTGTGAAATGCAACAATTACACTGAATAATCAAAGTAGTTCATATCATTGATCATTGATGCCAATTCAATCTAAAGTGGATTATTCTTTTTCTTAAGAATTTACAGGTTGTTCATATTTGTTTGTGTTACGTTCATGTACAATTTGTAGATGTGACCATTTTTATTGGAGAATTTGGCTTTTTTTCTTCTCTCAAAAACACAGAAATCTTTGCCATTAACATTATTTCATACATTTTTATCTTATTATTTATATTATTTTACTGGTCCGGCCCACTTTATACCATATTAAGACGAATGTGGCCCCTGAACTAAAATGAGTTTGACACCCCTGACCTAAAACCATGTCACATGACCTAATGTATTTTGACAGAGATCGTCACACATCATTAGATATAAACACAGTCAGATCAAATATCCACAGCAGATTCAATCACTCATTTGTTCAAAATACAAACGTCAAACAGCTGATCTGAACCTTTGTCTTATAATTTTCATCTCATCATACAGGTGGATTTATCCCCTGACCAGCTCACAGATTCCATCTTCCATCACCATGTTTAAAATCCTAGTGGGAACCTTCATCGTGGGTGGAATTCCAAAACTTTACACTTCGTCTCTCTACTGTCCCCATAATTTCCTGTGATATCGCTCTGTTTCCTCGGAGTTCACTGGATTGCAAGTTGTTTCTGGATCTATTATCAGGAAAATTAACCAACAATTATCCATAAATGGTTACATTTTTATAATAAAACATTTTATATATGGCCAAAAATTTGAACAAAAATGTGTTTCCTCAATTAAACATTTATTCAAAGAAGAACAAAACTTTTGACAGAAGTACAATAAGAATGAAAACCTGCCCCTCCCTACCCCAACTGAAAACATCCAAGTGCTCCTCCTCCTGTCACTAAATTATCTTAGAGTATATGTCACAAAGCAACATAAACTAAGTTATTTAACTTAAACAACAGAAACATTTGTCATTACTGACTGGTTGATGACTGTTTGCTAACAACGCAAAGGAGAACTGTTTACATTTGGCCCTGGAACTGAGGTGCGCTTCATTTCCTTATGCTGGTGTACCGCCAGGGCAGGTAAATTATTTAAACTATAGATATTATAACGACCCCACAATGTTATTGATATTTGTTTGACCCTTTATCCTGTAGTAAAAAGTAGGTGACACCAACTCTCCGTCCATTTCCTGAATCCAGTGGAACGATACAATATATAACCTCAGGAAAAAGTGGGGGTATGAAATTATCTGGTTGTAGAAGTAGGGGTGTCGCAACACCCCCATCCCCCACAGGTGCGACGCCCTTGCAACTGACAAACTGACGGTCGAAAATTAGCTCCAGAACAGGATGAAAACATCAGTTTCCATAATTAAAAGAGGGTTTAAGACCTGGCCCTTCTAGTTCCTTTGCACTCTTTGGTCTATTATGATCATTAAATCTAACACAGTTCTTCCACCCAGGACAAGTCATTAAAAGGAGCATGAGCTAGCATGTTTGCTATTGTCTAAAATAACTCTGCTAGCTCAGTTTAACGTCCCATTCCAATTTGCCTTAATGAGCAGGTTCAGACTGTCAGTGTGAGACAGCAGCTCTGATGACTGTCAATCTGACGTGAGTTAAGAGGGAAGACGGAGACGTGGAAGAATGGGGGGGGGTTAAGAAGGTGGGGAAAGGTCAGGCACAGATTACACCGGCAGACACTAGAGCTGGAGGCATGGAAGGACCTGGAAAAGACTTGATGGCTGGTGTTCATAAGGACGACTGTTGAGCTGCGATACCAAAAATACTGTATTATTGTTTTAATTACATGAAAGAGATTTGGATTTGATTGATTTGATCATTAAGGGAAAAGAAAATACAGTAAAAACAATTCAAACATGTTCAAAAGGAGTGGGTGGAAGTTAATTAACACTCATAAAAGCCCACCCCTTCTGACTGTATCAGGAGGTCGACACAGTAAGAACAGTCCGACCGTCAACCCCGTAACAAAGACGCCATAACAAAGGATGTAGAGAGAAAACCACGTACCTGTGAAGAAAAATAAAATGAGGAATAATAGAAGAGACAAAGACAAACTGAAACTAAAGAAGCAGCAAAGGAGATATACACACACACACATACATATATCTATATATATGTGTGTGTGTGTGTGTGTGTGTGTGATGGACAGACAAATGGACAGAGGTAATAGTCTTAAATCAGATTTACTATATCATGATTTTGACTTTTTATCTCATAATTAGAATTTTTTTTAATTTGGGTCTGTCTGTCTGTCTGTCTGTCAGCAGGATTACACTGGACAGATTTTGAAGAAACTTTAAGGAATGATAGATAATGGGTCAAGGAAGAACCCATTAGATTTTGAGCAATGAAGGTCAAAGGTCAAGGTCACAGTAAAGGTCAACAGTTAAAACACATCAGTGGTAATATCTGTGGATTCAGACAAGATAGAATCTGGTGTTTTTTTTATTCACATGGTCTGACCTGCAGACATCAGATGGGTCAACACCTATGACCCTGACCTTTGACCCCTGACCCTAACCTTCAGACATCAGATGGGTCAACACCTATGGTTCCATCACATTTTGACTCTCTGACTGCCTTGTTTTTCTCATAATTTTGACTTTTTTATGACTTTTTCATTTTCCCTAAATGTTCTGTCCATACCCACTAAACTCAGTACCATGACCCAATAAAACACATCATGTACATAGTAACTCACTTTTAAAGGTTTGATTTTTTTTTATACATTTTTGTATTAATTAAAATACATTTTTTAATTTCAGTTTTCTTAAATAAGTATTATTTTATCCATAGCAAAAAGTAATGAAACATCAGTTTTACTTTTTACTTTATTACAATTGAGAAGTTGTACTTTTACTTCAGTAAAAGAGTAGAATCAGTACTTCTATTTTTACCAGAGTATTTTTTGACACAAGTAGCTGTACTTCTACTAAAGTACTGAATGTGAGTACTGTGACCACCTCTGGTTTATGTGTATATATCTGTGAATGCATGTAAGTATGTATATGTGTGTGTGTATATATATATATTTTTTTCTCTCTCTTTTTATTTTACTTATAATTTTTTTTATTTTATTTTTGTTGATATTCATTGTATATTCGAGATAAATAAAAGAAATGAAATAATATAGACTACATTATGAGGCAGGAGCTCCTCAGTTTTGACATAAAACTATAACTAAAAAGCTGTAAAATACAACTCCAAGTCTCTTTAAAAGCACTTTGGAATATCTTAATGACTTAATCAGTGACCGAAACAATGTCATTCTCATAAAAAAAAAAAAAAACTCAATTCACTGTTTTTTTGTCAATTTCGAAGAGGACCTTTAGCACACGGCTATTAACAAGTAATCACAAGAGGTGTAATAATGAAGAATGCCCTTCATTTTTGCAGAGGGCAAGGTAGACACCGGTGTCCAGCCCTCGTCTTCAGAGGAAAATATGGAGGGAACTTAGGTGTTTGATGATGCGTTTAATTCACACAGGAATACATTAATATGATAGTCACTGGAGCGGCAAAGCCCTCAAGTAAGGTTCTCTCATTAGTATGTTTCTCTATTTCTTTTTTTAATTATTCAACAAAAAAAAAAAAACCAGGAGCAGCATGACAGATGTATTGGCTGTGTCAAGAAGGAATGATTTGAATTTGAATTGTGCATAAAATCGTGCAATTATGAGCCTCTCATTTGTGTTATGTGAACAAAATATTTGCTTCTAATGAGTAGTGGCTGTGAAGGAGTCAACTGACGGCTGGTGTTTTTGAATTAAATATTTATTCTCTTTACAAGGCTTTGGTCACATTTTGCCGTTTGAATGTCATGAATACAAAACAAAAACTGAAAAAAAAACAACAGGAGGTGGAGGATAAACACAAACTAAATAATCACAGTGAAATGGACGGAGTTTGAAACTTCATACTTATGTACTAGTGCTGCTAATCACCTTAAAGGACCGCAATGGAACTGAAATGGAACCAAAATGGACCAGAAAAGAGCTGAAAGGGCCAAAAAAAAAAAAAGAAAAGAGGCTGAAATGGCACTGAAAAGGACCCCCCCCCCCTCATCATTAGGGTCCACTGGTTTTGCTGCCCGTGTGGTTTGTGTTTCCTCTGACTCGTGTGTGACTCGTGTGTTTCAAGATGGATCATGCGTGTTTCCGACATCACAGTTGACAACTGCCGCCTGTTGTACGTGGGCCGGTCCCCGCCCTGGCGATGTGACGTGGTTGGCACACAGGGAAAAGGGGTCCCGTCCCCCCCGAGGCCTCGTGTCCAGGGGGAGACAGCACTGTGAGGCTCAGTGATGGAGGTGCAAACCACCTTCACCTCTGGACTGTACAAGCCAGACCCGAGGGGAGGTCCCGTTAAGGGATCCTCACAGGTTGAGGTCGAATCCTTCAGGCGGACCTCGTGGACCCCACCTGTTTACCACTCTGTTCAGAGTTCTTTGAACTTTTCCTTCAGGTACTTGTTGACTCTCGGTCTGGTGTCAGTGTTTATCCTCAGATGGAGTTTAACACTTGCTGCTGCATCCACTAACAACCCGACTCCAAGGAGACTGGACCCTGGCGAAACGACAACCGGGCCAACGGTCTTCCGTACGCCACACCCTGGGCCGGTTCTGGTCAATGTGGTGCCCTAGGCCAACCCTAGGCCAACCCTAGGCCAACCCTAACCCAAGGCCAACCCTAGGCCAACTCTAGGCCAACTCTAGGCCAACTCTAGGCCAACCCTAGGCCAACACTAGGCCAACACTAGGCCAACCCTAACCCTAACCTTAGGCCAACCCTAGGCCAACACTAGATGAACACCCCTCTTTCCTTTTAGTGTAATTCTAAATGATCATGTGTAAACATAGTGTCCTACATCTGCTGGAGTCCGTACTGAGTGTCCATGAATAATCACTGTCAATGTTAACTTTAATGATTTATTTACTGTATTTTCCACATCATGGGGCAGACTGTCAATGAATGGTTTATTTATTTATTTCTCATATATAAGGTGGATTAAGTGAAGCTAAACAGTCATAATAACTCTCAACCTTGTTGAGTTGTAACAAAACAAACTCTTATTCTGTTAAAACAAACTTTAAAAAAGATAGTACCAATGTCCCAGTGCTCATCCAGACCTCACAGCTGTGAAGTGTTGCTATTAACAAAAGGGAGTCATTCAGTAGTTCATAAAATCACAATTGATATCCAATGAGGATTGAATCAGTTAAAGTGATTTTAGTGACGGACTGGAAAAATAAACAAATTGTTTA
Source organism: Siphamia tubifer (assembly GCA_020466265.1). Lineage (NCBI taxonomy): Eukaryota > Metazoa > Chordata > Actinopteri > Kurtiformes > Apogonidae > Siphamia > Siphamia tubifer. The sequence continues at coordinate 36,732,702 of CM035802.1, read as the reverse complement.
TAAAGGCAAATTTCGACGAACAAAGTGATACGTTTTGTACCTAATGCTTAGATTGATCTAATGAATCTATCAGAATTGAAATCCAATAAGAATTGAGGGAGGAGAAGAGATTTTACTGAATTGTGGACGAAGTGCGATGGAAATAGCTCTCATCGTGACTTCATCCGGATGAGATAATTATGCAATAAAAAGTCAAAATTATAAGATAAAAAGGAAAAAAAGGAAAAAAAAAGTCACTAAACACAACCAGTACTAATCCATATAAAAGACACACTGTGAGAAAAGTCTTTTTAATGCACCTTATAGTCCAGAAAACAAGGTAGCTTAAAAATCTAATTCTGTGGGACATCTGCTGCCCTAGGCGACCGCCTAGTCCGACTATACCTAACGCCGGCCCTTATCGCTGCTGAGGGAATCCTGGTTAGTTTATTTTCCTCCACTCAGTAATATACTTACAATCAGGAATGAGACTCAGAACACCCCCCCCCCTCTCTGTTTTTTGTTTTTTTATAAATCCCACCCTCAGTATGTCGTATGTCGTATGTGGTTTCTACCACAGTCTGCCCCACCCCTGACTTCAAAAGCATACCTTTTAGAGTGTGCAATGCCCCATACAAGCTCGACACTTGTACGACTCATCCTCATTTCATCTCAGTGGGTTATTATCTCACTTTGCTATTGTCACAACTGGTTGGTGAAGCTTTCATCATCCTTAAAAAGACAACACCTGATCTGCACACACTGGGGTATTGTCTCCTGGGCTCTACAGAAGAGGACAGGGAATTATTAAGGTCACCCCTGTACTTATTATTATCTCAGAGATTATCCTGTGTGTGTAAAATATCTGTTTTCACTTAAATAGTATACATTTAACTGTCAAATAATTAAACATTTTAATCAGATTAATCACAGGGTTGCTTTGGTATTAATCTCTATTAATCATGATCAAAACATTTTATGTTGGTCGACTGTTCGGTCTTGGGGTTTTTTGGATTCTTTGTCCTCAAAGTCCACACAAAATACACAAAAAAAACAAAAATAAGGAGTTTATGATAAATTGTGTATGAATAAACCATTAACAAATGGTTAATACATAATGAACAAACATTAACAAATGGGTAATTAATGGTTAATACATAGTGAATTGTGTGTAGGTATTATAAAGAGTTACATTATTAGTATTAGTATTAGTATTAGTATTAGTATTAGTATACTAACCTACAAAGCAAAAAGGCAGTAACTGAATTTTTTGGTGAAAATTTGTGTTTAGTATTCAAATATTCAAATCATTCTTTATCAGGTAATAAAATATCTCATCTCAAATGTCTATCAGTTTGGAGAGTGTTTGTACAGTAACCTCAAAAAGTACTAGTGAAATAAAACACAAAGTCAGTAAAGACCAT
>CM035802.1:36651299-36728799 GCA_020466265.1 Siphamia tubifer | reverse complement strand
CACAACAGCAGGATAATTCCCACATGTAATTAGTCTACATTTTAATTCATGCAAAACTAGCACTTTTCTAAACTAGCTTAATTATGTACTTACATTTAATTATAGTCCCCCCCCCCCCTTTTTGGTTTGTTTTCAGCGCCACAGATGGAAAAACATATTTATTTTGGGGAAGTAGAGATAAAATAAAATAAAATGAAACCTCCACCTGGGAAAGGAGCGGCAGGTCTCTGCTGAGTTGTGCTGCGTCTGGTAGGAATTTAGTGGATTAGCTCAGTCACAAAATGTGAGATGAACCACATTGTCAATCACCCTCGGGGCAGAGCGAGAGAGGAAGAGCTGTCAATCAAAGCCGGGGTCTTCAATCGTCCCATTCACATTCGCCTCCTGGAATCAGTCTCTCCCGCTGACTGCTCTTTGACATTTAACGCACTGGGGCCACGAGGATGGAGAGGAAAAAAAAACATCCTCAGATCCTCCCTTTTCTTTCTGTCTTGTCTGTCTGTCCTCAATCTGTACGCTTTAGCAGACAGAGATATGTGTGTTTAACGTAATGACACTGTTCATTTAGCGTGAGACCGAGCAATAGCTGTGAGAAATAACTGTAAAGAAGATTTAATAAAAAAAAAAAAGAAAGAAAAAGTTGTGGTAACTGTTGAAGAGCGATGAAGGGTAACGGTAACAACAACAAACACACAAACACACACACACATATATATATATATATATATATATATATATATATATATATATATATATATATATATATATATATATATATATATACACACACACACACACACACACACATACATATATACACACACACACACAATACATCTTCAAACCTTTGAAAAATACATGTTTCTCTTTGCACTTGTTTCTCTCATGCCTTATGGGGACTTGTAGAAAAAAACTGAGTGGGGACCTCCGTTTATATATTTAACCCTCATGGGGACCTACATTTTGGTCCCCATGCTGTCTGTAAGTAATTTAAAACAATTCAAAAGAAAATATACTTACTTCACACAGATATAAATTTTGCTAGTGGGGACCTACATTTATATTTAACCCTCGTGGGGACCTGAATTTTGGTCCCCATAGTGTCACAGGTGTCAGTACACCAGTAGACAGCTACTGCTGATACACTGACCCTACTGGGAGCAACTTATGGTTCAGTGTCTTGCCCAAGGACACTTTGACAGCTAGAGCCGGGATGCGAACCACCAACCCTTCTATGATTGGACGATCCCCTCTACCAACCAATGATTTTTAAAAACAACCACCTGTTAGAAAGCTAAGCTTTGCTGTTACATACAGCTTCATTTACATTTATAATAAACACTGGACCATGTTTTTTAAGAAGAAAGTCGTGAATTTCCAGAGCGTCTAACTCTGCACTCGACAATCGACGAGTACGGACTTTCTCGTAAAGACGTCTGCTGTAGATCAGTTTACCATAGACTATATTTATACCACCTTATACTGTGTTAGGGTGAATGTGGCCCCTGAACTAAAACGAGTTTGTATTGTTTATGTTATGTTGAATTTAGAATGATTCTGTTTAATGAAATGACCGTTTGTAATTCACATATGTTTTGGCTCTTTAATTTTAATGTGTTTAAGTTAGCTACTTTAGTTTCAAAAGTCTGGATAAAACGTCAGGAGGGTTTGTTTGTTTAAGATTGTGTATTCTTTGTATTTCATATTGGTATTTTGCCTTTGTTTTCATGTTTCATGAGATAAAAAGTCACAATTATGAGATAAAAAGAAAAAATTATGAGATAAAAAGTCACAATTGAAGAAAATATTTGAAGTTGATTCAATGTTTAACTTTTTTCAGTGCACACAGTTTTCATGTTTTGTGGTGTCTCGGCAATTTGTGTGCGTGACACAGAAATAAAAAGAAATCAATCTATCTTATTACATGGCCACAATTATATTTTTTCATCAGAGGGACTCTGTACTTTTCTACACACACACACACACACACACACACACACACACACACACAGTTCCCATTGTAGACTTATGTATTGTTTTCATTCTCGTAAAGCGGTCGTAACATTTCATCGCAGGGTGAAAAACATAACTTCCTTTTTCCACTTTTCACCAGATGCATGATGACATTCACACCGAGCTCATCCATAACACACGATGCATTTTGCTAAAGCTCCAACAATAAATGCACTCAATTTACCAATAGACTCAATAAAAAGGAACAAAAAAAGCCCCCACAAAAACATCTGAGAAAGTGTTAATCTGCCAAACAGATAATACAGATAGGATGCTAGGGGATGATAACAATCCTAGTGCAGTTTGTTTGTTTTTGTTTTTCTTTCTTCTTGTTTGTATTCTGGCTCAGACTCAGGTATACAGAGTCATTGTTCTTTGGGTTCTAACCCTGACCCTATGAAATTTAACCCTTGTGCGGTCCTTCGGGTCACAGTGACCCGGTGGCTAAAAAATGTACCTTTTTATACGTACTGTAGGATGCCATTGCTTACTACTGAAAACAGTAATATATCCTTGGGGGGGGTGGGGGTGATGAGTCTATGGAACTGAACTTTGGAATCTGGGTTTTTAAGACCCGATTGTAGGACACAGACAGTGTGCCTTTTACAAAGGACTGCACAAGGGTTAAATTGGTTCACTCAACTAGATTTTTTTAACAGTATGTGTAACCATAAAAAGACTAAACTATGAGATAAAAAAGACAAAATTGATCAATGTTTGATTTTTTTTCAGTGCACACACAGTTCACATCAATTTACCAATAGACTCAATAAAAAGGAACAAAAAAAATCCTATTAAAACACCTGAGAAACTGTGAATCAGCTGAACAGATAATACAGATAGGATGCTAGGGGATGATAAAAAAAATCCTAGTGCAGAGTTAGTTTGTGTTTTTTTTTTCTTCTTCTTTGTATTCCGGGGCAGCCGTCTGGCTCAGAGTGAGGTATACAGAGTCATTGCTCTTTTGGCTCTAGCCCTGACACCTTGTGCCCTCCAGTGCGGACTCCTTAGCTTGCGATCTGATCAGCATCTTTATAGTTTATCAGCCTTGGGGTTCAATTTTGGCTTGGATGCTTTTACAAATGAACGCAATCACTGGTGAGCCTTCGCATCCTGATTGCATTGAGAGAAGCGGGTGGAGGAAAGTTTAGTGGATTACCGTGCCACTTGAGGATGGAGCACAAACACACGGCGGTGGCGGCGGCGGTGGCGGCCACAGAGGGGGCTGCCGGGCCCACCCCCCCCCTCCTCCTGCCTGGGCTATTGGCACTCTCTTGCTTGTACTCTGTCTTATTTCACTAAAATAATATAATTGTCTCCCATCTTATTGCTTGTAAAGCCATCTTCTGTCCGCAGGCGATGTGTGTGATCAATGTACTATCTAACAGAATCAATTCTTCCAGGAATACCTTGTGTTTGTGAAATGATCCCAGGCAGCTGCAGCGACGTGGATCCTCTGGTACTAGGATTAGTTTAGCGACTTGGACCCTCCAGTTCACACTAAACAGGATGGCACTTAGCCCATTTCTCATGTCCAACACAGTGTTAGTGTGTGTATTCCTGTGCTTTATGGGGACATTGATAGGTTTTACACAGTCACAACATAGGGACCTCGGACAGTATGGGGACCAAAATTTAGGTCGCCATGAAGGTTAAATATAAATAAAGGTCCCCACTAGTAAAATAGAAATGATGCAGCCCTAAAAATACATTTATTTGTTTATGTCCCCAGAAGTCCCCATAAAGCATGAGGGGAAAGAGGTGCAAATCGAACCATTGACACTAACCCTCATGTAAAAATGATGCTAAATGTACTTTTTTATTACAATTAAAATCTATATTTGTTCCATTTTATTGGGGAGTCCAAACCTGCATAACATCCTAAAGTGCATAATTCCCAGCTGCACTAAACACATCTTATCATATCAGACTAGAGTGAACGTATTAATGTCCCACTGCCAATGCAGATTGTCTGTTCCCAATGTGGACCCCCTCCTCCTTAACATGTTTTAAACTGTGCTGGAAAATACTAATAAATATCATGTCATGTGTTTAGTAATATAAAGCAGATTTCCTGAATTTCACTTGGAAAAAAAAAGGAACAGATCTTCTCCTGTAATTGAATGGTCTTAAAAATTCACTCCAAAAATATGTCTTTTATTAACAGTGGCATCATAAGATATAGAAAAATACACTTACCCTGAGGAGAAAACAACAACAGTACATGCAATGGTGTTATACAGTATGTCAATGATTACAACGAGGAAGGTAGATAAGTGTGTACATAATATATTGGAACTAATATTTATATTTGTGCTGTTAAAATTAACATGTTAACGCAGATTAATCAATCATCATGACATTTTAATGCAATTAAATGGAACAGTTTTTTTATTTCAAGTTGTTTAGTTTAAACTGTCGACGATGTTGAATAAACATTTTAAGTAAATAAAAGTTTGGGAGTGGGTTTCTGTCATTTAGAAGAGTTTCTTTATGAATATGTAATTTTTCATTGTTTTTTTTGGTGAATTTTAGCATTTTTTTGTATATTTTTCTACACATTTTTTTGTATGTTAGTGTATTTTGGGGAATATTTTAGTAAAAAGAAAATAAAAATGAATGCAAAGCGACCATGTGATTAATCTGATTAAATTTGTAATCATTTGACAGCCCTAATATTTCATGATACACTTAATACTATATATATATATATATATATATATATATATATATATATATATATATATATATATATATATATATTACCATTTATTAGGGAGTCAAATCCTGCACAATTCCCAGCTGCACTAAACACATCCTATCATATCAGACTAGAGTGAACGTATTAATGTCCCACTGCCAATCCAGATTGTCTGTTCCCAATGTGGACCCCCTCCTCTAATTCTACAACTAAACAATGATATCAAAAGTGAATTATGGGAGACCTCTGGGGTGGAATCGTGCAGAGTATAATATGCCAAAAAACTATTACAATGGGAAACTATGGGAATATCTCCCTCTAGAGAAGCACGAGACAGAGAATTAAGAAGAAGGGTGGAGCTAAAGGGAAGTTTGTTACAGATTAGGTTTGTTACTGAGTGTCACTGGAAATATGTGATGTCTGCAGCACTGGAAAAGTTAGCTGTCTTTGGCCTTTCACCATAATATCAGGGTTTTTTTACAGATTTACTGACATAGAAATCGAAAAAATATTGACACAAAATCCCACTAATGTCCAGGGAGTGAAGAAAAAGACATGATAAAAAATGAGCACGATTGACGTTTGAAGCTTGATGTTGTAATATGGTGTAGACTACTGACCTTTAACAAAAGCTGGATCTGTGTCTGGTACAGACACTCTAGTACGTTAGTCTAGTACGTTAGTCTAGTACGTTAGTCTAGTACGTTAGTCTAGTACGTTAGTCTAGTACGTTAGTCTAGTACACCCCCACACACACCCTTTCTTCTCTCTCTCTTTCACCCTGGCATTGAATTGTGGTTTAATTAGAACCATAATAAAGTCTGAATTAAATAAAAGGGAAACAAAATAAAATATAAAAGGAAAAAACAAAAAAATAGATAAGAATAAAACAATGGAGACAATTCTGCAGCAAGAGAAAAGAGAAAAAAAACTCAACATCCAGCTTAATAATAATGACATAGAATTTCCCATGAAGTAGCGTTGAATATTAAGTTACTTCTAAATGTGGGGGAAAAAAAATAGAAAAAGGAGACTTTATGCAAATCTAGGTCTGCTTTCGAAATTGTCATTCAGTGGTTTCATCCAGTGGTTTAATTCGATTTAAAGGGAAAAAGAGCGTTGCCAAATTGTCTTTCGATAACATCGCAGCAATGATTGAGTTATACATTATTATTATTATTGCATTTGTGACTTGAGTTTTGGTTTTGTTTCTGTGCAGTTTGAGTTTTTACCTTTAAAATGAGCTCAGCCACAACAGGTCCACCTCCAAAATCCTTTCATTTCCTTTCTAAACCACATGTCATGTTCTATATTAGGCGGATAAAGGATGTATGTGCCTTCATGTCTGTGCACCTTAGATCGAGCTACAGATTCCACAACACCCCCCCCCCACACACACACACACACTATAATTTTTTCTCTTTTTTCTCTCCCTCTTCCTCTCTTTACCTTCCTACACTCTAAAAAGAAACGTTTAGCCTAAAAAAAACTGTTTCCAATAGTCTTTCTTTGTGATGACAACTTAATTAATCTCACCCAACGTGTGTGTGTGTGTGTGTGTGTGTGTGTGTGTGTGTGTGTGTGTGTGTGTGTGTCCATCCGTCCATCTGTCCGCAGACACATTTCATGCTATAATTCAACTAGTATTCACAGAATATCTAATCTCCCTCCTACTTTGTGACAATCTCCAGTTTCTATGACAACCTAAATGGAACCTTGACCTTTGACCTTTTGCAATATTGATAATTTTGTCATTTGTATATATGCATCAGTGTGTGTAATATTATGATAATATATCCAGTATTAAGTTATAGCTGATATGTCTATGTTTGACACAAAGTTAGTTTTGTAACATGTCACCTTTGACCTCCAGAGATCTCAAAAACTATTGGTCGTAGATGATTAAATTATAAAAATTTGTAGAAATCTACATTCTGCATCGTTTGGTACCAATATGAAAGTTCTGTGACCCTCTGTTCTGGAGTTATAACCCATAATGTCCTTTTGACCTTTTAGTTAATTGTGACCGTAACCTTTGACCTTTACTCAAATGGATCATTGCATCTGATGTGCATTAGCTGTATGTATATGAACATGTAACTTCATGGTGATATCTACAGTATTCATTGAGTTATAGCATGATATGTCTCTGTGGACACACACACACACACACACACACACAAGGTGATTTGGGTGAAATTAATGAATACTTGAGATATCATCAAGAAATTCCATGGCCATATAAATCCCCATTTAATATAATACATCCCATTATCACTCCCAGAGCGTCAAAATTTGGCACGCTAAGACGAGCTGCCCAAACATTGGTATTTGATGCACCCTCACCCTCACCCTCACCCTCACCCTAAACCCAAGCAAAAGGTGTTTTAAACCCAAGGGTCTCATACTGAGGTTAGAAACTCACTGCATCTGAGTTAGAGGGAGGGGCACCTTGTTTGGTCAGTGCGTTGAATTTTGACATAGTGCGAGTGAGACAATGTTATATAATAATATAATAACATGCCTGTTACTGATGCGGCCCACTTTTTTTATGTGGCCCCTGAACGACCCCCCTGGTGGAGGAGATAATAATTAACTTAACAACCTAAATTTATTAGTTATGGCAACTTGAAGTTTGTGTTAATCTAACAAACAATGACACTTGACTATAAATGACATAAGCTAAATTAAGTTTATGTTATTAGCAGCATTATTACAACACGACATGACATCATCATCAGGTACCACTCTGAAAAAATATATATACATATCTCCCCCCCCCCTTCTTCCCCCCCCCCCCCTCTCTCTCTCTCTCTCTCTCTGTATATATATATATATATATATATATATATATATATATATATATATATATATATATATATACACACAGTAGAGTAATAAGAGTAAGGTATAAAAATCTAAAAAGTAATAAATAATAAGACAAGTGTATGTATGAAATCAAGTAGTGTTAACAGATACAGTTACTTTTTTAGAGTGTATACATCTTCATGTGGCTTATTCCGTCCGTCCGTCCGTCCGTCCGTCCGTCTGCCAGGCTGTGCAGTGTCGGCCTCGCTCCATTCTTTGGGGTAGCACAGGAAGTGAAACTGTAACACAGAGTTCACTGGTAATTGGCTACGGTCACGCTAACCAAACAGGAAGGAATCTGCAACTGATTAGAATTCTTCCTCCTGCAATAATAGCTCCCCCCCAACACACACACACACACACACACACACACACACACACACACACACACACACACACACACACACATATACCCCTCCCTCACTCAACTCCACGAAATTAATTACATTCGGGGTCTATTCCCACTATTGGTTTTCCTGTTTTGAAGCAGCATTATAAAGGGACAAATCCCAAGACAACAACAGTCTAGCTACTTTTTCAATTACAGACAGACGGACATGTCTGCATCTGTCTGTCTGTCTGTCTGTCTGTCTGTCTGTCTGTCCAACAGCTACTGCCCACACTAGGATTCACCCACAACCCCTGAGCAAACAGTCTTCCATGTCTCATGAGGACCACGTTTGTAATGATCAGTTATAGGTAAAGTAGACATTGAGTGGAAACACTTAAAATAAATTATATATATATATATATATATATATATATATATATATGTATATGTATATGTGTGTGTGTGTGTGTGTGTGTCTTGCGCGGGTCGATGTATAAACTGGCCATTTTTTTTAACTCACTCACAACTCAGACAAGAAATATATTTGATAAGGACGGACCTGACCTGCTTCTCAACACGCATTTTTAAAAAGTAGTCAATGGTCTTTATGAGCATCACATGACCTTTGACCTTACTCACATACCTGAACATCACATGACCTTTGACCTTACTCACATACCTGAACATCACATGACCTTTGACCTTACTCGCATACCTGAACATCACATGACCTTTGACCTTACTCGCATACCTGAACATCACATGACCTTTGACCTTACTCACATACCTGCATTTATTTCTGTGTTTAAATTCCATGTCATTGTTTGTAAGTTAATATGTTTATAAATATGTTTGTTCTGCTTCATCATTTAAAAGTTATCAACGCTAACGTAGCATCTAAACCTGTAACACCCAAAGACACATTTGAACCTGGTTTCCATGGAAACCAAAACACTGGGAGCCGCTCATGTGTCCCAAACCTTAGTGTTTTTGTTTGGATGTTTCCGGAGCTTCCACTCTCCTAACTTTATTTCCTCTCTCTCTCTCCGTCCATACCGTAGGAAACTGACCACGATGGACGACACCTTCACCAACATTCACTGAATAAACTTTATTTATTAATAATAGAAACTTGTACCTAAATATTTAAATTACAATGATTTACCATCTTATTTTAATATTTATGACAAACGACCGCTACCTGAATATCATTCAAACTATTTTCCAGTGACCTGCAACTGCACATGACCGCTCACTTTAGGTCAGCCTGTGCATCACTGATATATATGTATAATATATATATATATATATATATATATATATATATATATATATATATATATATATATATATATATATATATACACACACACATAACATAATTATCCCCATAACTATATTATAATAATTATAATATAACTACAGTATGTCAGTAATATATCAATTTACATTACATTTATATATATATATATATATATAGTGTAAGTGTATGTGTATATATACACACATACATATATACAGACACACACTTACACACACATAATAAACACACATCATCCACAGTTACAGACGTCCTCTTCCAAATACTTTAAACACATTTAACAGTGACGAGGCTTAAATTTCAGCAGCAACAGGAAAGAAGTTGAGTATATTTGATTTTACAAAGACATGTAAATTTTAAATATATAAAAAATATAAATGTAGAAATACATAATGATGTCATTTGTTGGGCTGTGAGTGTATATGACGCCAGCTGGCGTTAGTGTCAGAGGAGTAACAAAAACAACAAAAACAACAAAAGGACAATCATCTTATATATGAATGCTGCCCACCTGAAGAAAGGTTTGTTTGTTTTTAAATCTATATTGGAGTGTGAACAAGTGCAGATGCTGCTTGATGTGACATATCCATTTTTGTAAAGGAGGTTAAGCACACAAGAACAGCGGGAAGCCTGTGGTGCACATGTAACGTTAAAATACTGCAGTGTTTCAACACCAACACCTTTCACAATAAAATCAAATCAAATCTAAATTGAAGAGATGCATTTTTTTTTTCCATCTCATCTTCACAGTCAGTGAGAGCCAAGGCTGCTTCAAAAATAAATGAATGCTTAACAATGTTTTTGATGTCCTATATTTAAATTTGTACGCTTACTTACATTACTCCTACTTCCCTGGTCTTGGAACTAATCCGATTGATATGGAAATGGGGTGCTCTGTTTCATGACAGAGTTAGGGGAGATGGAGAGAGAGAGAGAGAGAGAGAGAGTGATATATATATATATATATATATATATATATATATATATATATATATATATATATATATATACTGTTGGGACGGCCATGGCTCAGTTGGGAGAGCGGGTCGTCCATTGACCGAAGGGTTGGCGGTTCCATTCCCGCTCTGTCCTAGTCAGTCCGTTGTGTCCTTGGGCAAGACACTTTACCCTCCTTGCCTCCAGTGTCACTCACACTGGTGTATGAATGCGTATGAATGTACGGTGGTGGTCAGAGGGGCCGTAGGCGTGAAATGGCAGCCACGCTTCTGTCAGTCTGCCCCAGGGCAACTGTGACTACATATGTAGTTTACCACCACCAGAGGGAACATGTGAGAGTGAATGAATAATGGATCAATAATGTAAAGTGCTTTGGGTGCCTTGAAAAGCGCTATAGAAATCTAATCTATATATATATATATATATATATATATATATATATATATATAGACAGACTCATTAATTTTTACATGAATGTAATTCATCCAAAGGACTGGACTCTTCTGGTCTTTTAGCGGCTCAGATTTGGCCCTCGGGCCACATGTTTGACACCTGTAGATTAGACTAAACTATGGAAAAACAAAACCTTCTTGACACCGGACACAAATGACAGGTTAATTAAAACCAAATTCAGTGGATATTGTGACTGTGAAACAATAAAATGACAAAACAATTAACATTTTTATGTTTAAGGAAAAACAGGATTATTTTCACTTTAACCCTTTGACACTTATATTCCACAGATGTTCTCTTGTATATTTAAAATATTTTGTTGGTTAATTTATCATCCAATACACTGACATTTATAGTATTTATGAACAAAATTGTAGATCATCTCCATGAATTAATAATTAAAGCAATAACTAGTGCTAGAGTTTGTTCAAATGAGACAAATTCATTCATTTGTTCATTTTAATTTTATTTTCACACAGTTTATCACTTTATGGTGAGTTTCTTCACATCACAAATTCAACAGACGTTTTCCAGGTGAGTGGACATTGTTGTAATTTAATAAAAAAAAAAATCAGTTCATATAAAACACGTCAATCATATTGTTTTTCGTTAAGAAGAAGAAAAACACTCAGGAAAAAAATAAATCAATAAAAATAAATCTCCACTAATAACTCCTTTCTTCTGTTTATTTCCTATGAAGGGCAAACATACAAATGAAAATGAACCATTACAACTAATACATTTACAATTAATTATAATATTTGAAACAAAATCATCTTCATCAAATAAAGAAAAAGAAACAAGAGAATAAAAATAAAAACAAAGGGTGATAATATACTGAAAGAAAAACACATGTTGTAAAATATTGTTATAATATATGACTGAGTTTGTATATTGTAAAATAAAATACAAAGACGTTATAATTAAAATAATGTGTGGATTTCAAACATGAAAATATGAACGTTACATTATTTATTATAAGACGACATGCAGCAGAATGTTCTTTTATCTAGTTTATTAATGATTTTTAAAATTCATTAATTTTTTATTTATTTCAAATATCCTCTTGAGACCCAGGAATGTAGTTTTGTATGTACATGTACAATGTAATTAAAACTGCATTAAAACAATTGTAAATAAATAAATACAAATATTTTTTTAATGTATTTGAGAAAACTGTTGCATTGTGCAGTTTAGAGTCAGGGTAATAGTTTAATATAAAAAAATAATAAATTCATAGTTAAATTAAATAAGAAATCAAAAAAAATTCTAAAAAAAAATAATATAAAACAATAAATTAAAATTCAATAAAATTAAATAAGCTAAACAGGAAGATATGGAATGATACAACAAAACATTAAAATAAAAAAAATAATAATAAAAAATCCGGGAAGCAAACAATTAATAGGAAAAATAGAATAAATGAAGCCACATTCTGTCACTACCCTTCACGAGCAGTGGTTGATAAAACACACATTTTTATTTCATATAAAATCACAAAAATAAGCTTTTACATTCTCACAATTTAATGACTTGAATCATGAACAAAAATGTCATATATTCACCAGATATAAATATTTATATATAATGAAAGAAATGAAAGAAATAAGATAAATATATAGTTTATTAATCCCCATGGGGAAATCCAACACAACAAAGAAAACACAATCATATATTACATCAACACTTAAATAATGAATAAATACAGAATATAACATTCAAAAGTTACGAGTAAAAGTTATAATTATGATTAAGATTAAAGAAGTAGAGTTAAATATGATTAAAAAAGTAGATAGTGATATTTTAAAAAAACAGATTCTTCATCTAAAAAATAACTATTTAAAAAATAATCATAAATGTTCTAAAATACAGTCATTTCTGATTATTTAAACATATATATATATATATATATATATATATGATCCGTAGCTGCTGTGTCGTCAGTGCACCATTCAAACTCAGCTTCCTGTCAAATCCTTATCTGCTGTAAACTGTCCTTTTTATCTTAAACAGCGTTTAAAATCATCACTTACCAATTCCCTTCTTTAGCTAAACAGCCATTCCTGCGTGTGTTGTCTGTCATTGGAGTTGAAAATTGGGGAATGGGCTGGAAATTGGAACCATCGAGGATGCCGTCCTGGAAAAAAAAAAAAGAAAAAGAGGAAATCAAAGTTAAATGAGATCATGCATGCCAAGAGAATGTTTAACCAAAGGGCAAAAAGGAAGCTGGAGATAACAGAGAAAAGAAGAGCGCTTAATGTTGTGTTACTGCACAGTCTGTTTGGAGTTGGACATGTTTGTGTTTGTGTGTGTTTGGGGGGGGGGTGACATGTCACTACAGATTAGACTCTTATTTCATATACGTCTGTCAGAGGTGGTAGAAGTACTCACATTCTGTACTTAAGTAGTACTGATACTGGTGTGAAAAAATACTCTGGTAGAAGTACAAGTACTGATGTAACTGCTTTACTGAAGTAAAAGTAAAAAAAAGTACAACTTCTCAACTGTAATAAAGTCAAAAGTAAAAGTATTTTTTGTTTTGCCATGAACACAATAATACTTATTTAACCAGAAAAACATCTGAAAAGTTTCAAAAGGATCTAAATGAAAGCTTTTAAAAGTGAGTTAGTGTGAAGATAATGGGTTTGATCTGTCTCATAAGTTTGACTTTTTTTTCACAATTTTGACTTTTTATTTAATGATTTAGACTTTTTCATAAAAAAATAAATATAAAAAAAATACAATCTTCCCAAACCCAAACAGAAATAACAAACAAAAACAAACAAAAGCCTACACACACACATCAGTTACAGAATGGTAAATATATAAAATACACACACATATGTACATAAAAAAACCACAAAGTCTACATTAGTGTTGTACCCATTGAACTGCACTAATATATATATATATATATATATATATATATATATATATATATATATATATATATATATATATATATATATATATATATATATATGTTTAGTTTTATTTTATTTTTTTAAGTAAAAATTATGAGATAAAAAGCCAAAAATACAGTCACTAAGAACAATGAATGAATCCATATATAAGGTGAACTGTTGTTTTTGGAGCAAATTAAAATGTTATATAATGAATGTGTTCATGTTTACATTTAACCGTACATATTTTTCAAGTCACGCATTGGAAAAAGAACAATGTGCACGGACAGGTAGAGTGTGTATGTAGATAATTACAGCTTTGTAAAAGTTCATCTGCTTCTGCAGTTTCTTAAATTGTTTGAAGTGGTTCATACCACAAGTAATTAATGTTGATCCAGTGATGGTACGGAGGCCCAGTGATGCACATGTCCCATGACACGCTGACTTCAAAAGAGTGGAATCCTGCCCCACCCACACCCAGAGCTCCTATGGTTCAGATGATTGACAGCAGACACATGCTTTGTTTTAACATGAGAGGACACATCGCAAACTGGGGGGTGGGGGGGGTGCAGCTTCGGAAATACTTTAGCAACACATCACACCTAGACAAAAAAAAAAAGAAAAGAAAAGTGTAGGGACACTATGTATTTTTTCTTTTATTATTATTATTTTTATTTGTAATTAATATATGTAATGTATTTGTATTTTCTTTGGGTTTTTTTTATTAAATTTTTAAAAAACTTTTAATTATTAATGTTAGAACTTTTACCAGGAGGATTTGTGTCGACAACTTATCTATCTATCTATCTATCTATCTATCTATCTATCTATCTATCTATCTATCTATCTATCTATCTATCTATCTATCTATCTATCTATCTATCTATCTATCTATCTATATATAATCAGGGTAAAGAAATGGTCAGTGTTTTCTAATATCCTCAGCTCTCTATTAATAAAACACTTCAGTAAAATCAGTGTATTTATCAGTAGATTCTGTCGTTTACGTCTAATCTTTAATTTTATAGTTTATTGTTCTTTCTTCAAAACCAGTACGATGTCAGTAACAAACTGGAATGAAGCATGTCTGGATTAACTTTATTTAATTTAACTGAACATATGCTGTGTGTATGTGTGTGTGTGTGTGTGTGTGTGTGTGTGTGTGTGTGTGTGTGTGTGTCTGCAGCGTCCACATGTCAAGGTCAAAAAGACGTGTTCTTCTGACGAATGGAACAAACTCATCTGATCCAAATGTTCCTGATGTGACTCTGCTGACATTTACATTTAAATATTATATATATATATATATATATATATATATATATATATATATATATATATATATATATATATATATATATATATATATATATGTTTGTATTAATTCTGGTTGTGCTTAGTGACTGGGAATGTTGACATTATTTATAATAATTTTGACTTCACTTAATTCTTTTTATATAATATATAATCCAGTTCACTTTATATATGAAGAATCTAAAATAAATAATCCATTCATTGACAGTGCGTCTTATAGTGACTAAATATTGTCATTAACGAACCTTTATCACGTGACAAAAACGAGACCAAACTAGACGTAAATGTGGGTCTAGTGACGATAACTCTAATTAAACAATAAAAAAACTATAAAAAACATTCCGAAAATTTCTCTAAATTTTGTTGACAAAAACAAAATGAGACGTTATTTTAATTATTTAAACTGTGTTCTTATTTATTTATTTATTTATTTATTGTTGCTGTATGTCGTGAGGACGTCGTCCAATTATGTCCCCACCAATGTCAACATAATTACTGCCATGCACTGACCTTTCTTAACAAGACAAATATTATAACTTTGTAAGAAGAAGAATCAACTCACCGACTTTAAAGAAAGGTTAAAAAATAATAAACATGAAGTTGTCAGTTTAACGCAGGGCTGATGTCATGTGAACAGAATACCTGTGGGTGTGTGTGTGTGCCATCTTTTCACTGAATCATTTGGCGCTGTCTTTTATTTTTTTTTATTTCTTAATTCTCATTTGCCATGAAACACTTCAGAAAGAATATCAACCCAGAAGCCATATTTTTTTCTGCGAGAAAAAACTAGTTCAAAGACTTTTTTTTTTTTTTTCACAACCCCCTGAATCCTCAACTTACTGTCCTGGCATCAAGTCAATTTCCCATTTGCAATGACTTTTACAAGATTTTTTTTTTTACTGACTTTGTTGCAGCGCTGTAGCCCCCCCACCCCACCCCCCGGGCTACTGGGTCATATAATTATTATGTGCAGAAAAATGATAAGCATGTTTTAAAAGTGAAAATTAGGTTTAATTGTGGTGAACGGTTGCAATGTGAGAGATGAAATCACCAAAAGTCAAACTTATGGGACTATTGCATTATTTAAACAACCCAGGCAGGTTGATTTGTGTTTGGTCACATCTTTACACACCACAGTTATTTTAGGAAATGACTGGGGTAATAATGGGGACATATTTCACTATATGACGGGGTTATACATCTGGACCACATGCACTTTTATTTTTGTCAAATATATTCCATTTACACAGTGGTAAGAATATTCTTATTACTAGAGCAGAGGCGTCAAACATAAGGCCCGGGGGCCAAATGCGGCCCTCCACAAGGGTCCAGTATGGTCCCTGTGATGAGTTTGTGAAATGTAAAAATGACACTGAAGACATAAAGTATAAAGTGGGTCAGAAACTAAATCAAATCATTTATTTTTGTAAAGCCCAATATCGCAGCCACCGCTGCCCCCAAAGGGCTGTAAATTGAGAGTTCATTTTAACATAACATTTCACAACAAAATAAAAATAAAACCACAAATTAACAACATAAAAAAGGAGACCATCAACAACAAACTGAGCAGAAAATTATTCAAAAGCTTGGAGGAAGAGGTAAGTTTTTAACAGTGATTTGAAAGAATGAACTGTGTCAGCCTGTTTAACATTGATAGGAAGTTTGTTCCAAAGGACTGAGGCCTGGTAACAAAATGATCTGCCACCTGCTTTTTGATTTGTGGGGGGACCAGAAGTTCTAAGTGTTGTGACCGAAGTGATCTGGGGGGAACATAGGGCACAATTAAATCTTGAAGATAAACAGGTGCCAGATGTTTTAGGCACTTCTAAGTTAATAGTAATATTTTAAATCTAATTCTAAACTCCACTGGGAGAGACCTCAGCACTGGAGTTATGTGCTCTATCCGTCTAGTTCCTGTCAGTATCCGTGCAGCTGAGTTCTGGACAAGTTGAAGGATATTAATGGAAGTGTTTGGACATCCTGCAAACAAAGAGTTACAGTCATCTAATCTTGAAGACACAAATGCATGAATAAGTTTTTCTGCATCCGATTCAGAGAGAATGCTTCTAACTTTAACAATGTTCCGTAAATGAAAAAAAGAATTTTTACAAATTTGTCGCAAATGGGGTTTAAAGGAAAGTTCCTCATCAAAAATCACACCTAAATTACGAACAGTTGAACGAGCCGACACAGAAACATTATTCATTGAACCAACATGGGAAGAAATAGACACTCTAGCAGATTGAGAACCAATCAATAAAATCTCAGTCTTGTCTGCGTTCAGGAGAAGATAATAAACTACAACCAGAACTGAACGAAAACGACTGTTTCCATCATTAATGGAAGGTATAAATTAGAGGTCTGCGCGGGACACAATTTCCACAATTTCCCGCTCCCGTTCCTGCCCACGAGTCCCACAGGATTCAGATGTGAGTTAGACTGTGGCACACATCAGACCGCTTGCCCTCTGTCGCTTAGAGGCGTGAGTCCTTCTGATGGAAGCTCAGCTCGTGGATGGCGTGATGCCGCTAACGTCTTCTAGGAGTCGGGTTGTTTGGGAATGCAGCAGTGGGTTTGAAACTAAAGCTAAAAATACCAGCAGTTCGTTCAGGGGATTCAACCTCAGCGGGTCGCAGGGTCGGCCTCTTGGTGCTGGGAGGATCCCCTCACACCACCTCTCCTGTGTCAGGTATATATGACAGTCAAATGTCATCATTTATAGCTTTTATTTGAAACGTGTTTTTATTTTGTGGGACTGCAGCCTATCAGCGTTCCCGCCCGTTCCCGCACATGCCCACGGTGAGCTTTTCAAATTTGTCCCGCATCGCATGGCTTTGCGTTAGGTCCTGTGGGAGTGCAGGGCTCTGGTGTAAATACAACTGCAAATGTTTGTCTTTGTAAATGGAAAAAGGTTCATGTTATTTTATTGCATTTACACAAAAAACGATCATTTCACAAAAATAAAAGTAACTTGAACAATAATATTGTTGAGGTAGAAGAATGATTTTGACTTTTTTTTTATCCCATAATCTCTTTTTTTCAGACCCTCACTTTGGCATCAGGAGGAGGTGTGAGGAGGTGTCCTTGGAATAACCAAAACTACTGACAGTCCCATTTCCTCCTTTGTCACTTTTTGCTGTTTTAGTCTAAACTAAGGAGTGAAGTGAGAAAAAAACAAACTCATGTTGTCGGTTTAACTAAAACACTGGCAGCTCTGCACACCGTGTGTAAAGCTGACGTCCAGTTTCCTGAGTGAAGTCATTTCCTTAGTAGACGTTTGGCACAAACACTGGACTAATATTCAAGTGGTGTGTGTGTGTGTGTGTGTGTGTGTGTGGGGGGGGGGGTGTTCAGGGGCACTTGTCTTAAACAAAGGCCTGATGGTGAACATACACCTTTAAATTTAACCCTCTATGGGACTTTATTACACAGTTTATTCCACAGTCATTTCATTAATATTGCTGTGTTCAAAATACTCCAACTTATGAGATAAAAAGACAAAACTATTACATGAAAAGTCACAATTCTGACATAAAAAGTCTAAATTCTAAGTCACTAAGCACAGCCAGAATTAATTACTCACTTATAACTCACACTGTCTTTTTTGGTGAAAATTTAAGTGGGCCTTATAGGCCGAAAAAATACGGTACAGTAAACATTTAGTAATAGGCAGAATATTTGTAAAATGACACTTTCTTCTCTTCAGATATTTCAACTGGTTCATATTTATTCAGGTTTCATAAAAGGATGGTTTATTAAAGGACTCATTCTATGGTTATTTATTAATATTAACATTATTAAAGGACTCATTCTATGGTTATTTATTAATATTAACATTAATAAAGGACTCATTCTATGGTTATTTATTAATATTAACTTTATTAAAGGACTCATTCTATGGTTATTTATTAATATTAACTTTATTAAAGGACTCATTCTATGGTTATTTATTAATATTAACTTTATTAAAGGACTCATTCTATGCTTATTTATTAATATTAACTTTATTAAAGGACTCATTCTATGCTTATTTATTAATATTAACTTTATTAAAGGACTCATTCTATGCTTATTTATTAATATTAACTTTATTAAAGGACTCATTCTATGCTTATTTATTAATATTGTTGTTGTTCATTGTTATTGAACTCATTGTGTGTTGGTTCATGTTGGTTCCATCTTCTCTTGTCGATGCTAATGCTAATGCTACTTCAGATTTGCTGTAATGGGGACAGGCTTAACCAGGGCCGCTGTTAGGCATAGGCAGACTAGGCGGTCGCCTAGGGCACCAGATGTCTTGGGGCAGCTGCTTATATTAACCAACTGTATTTTCTGGACTATAAGGCACATTTAAAAGACTTTAATTTTCTTCAAAAGCCACAGTGAGCCTTATACTGTATATGGATTAATTCTGGTTGTGCTTAGTGACTTCAAATTTGTGCTTTTTATCTCATAATTTAGACTTTTTATCTCGTGATTTTGGCATTTTATTTAATACATTTTAATTTTTATCCCATAATTTAGAATTTTGTTCGAATAGTTTTCACTTTTTATCTAATAGTTTTCACTTTTTTATCTCAGTGCGTCTTATAGTGCTGATAATAAGGTCATCTGTTTGATGGTTTTCGTTGACACCACACTGCCATTATATTTACTCTTGAGTATTTTTTCATATCGTAATATACAATATTCCAGGTAAAAAAAAAATCGCAATGCCATTTTTTTTGTAATACACAAAAATCAAAGGCAGTGTAATTAGTTAAATTCTAAATTCTTTAAAATTCCTGCTAAAACATGATTGGTTTAGAGGCTTGTGTGACTTATTTAAAGCTGTTTTTTATTTTCATTTATAAATGACGCAGGCCCATATAGAGGTTTAAAATCTTCTTTCATTGCGAAGCACAGATAACAGATTCAGGATCCACAGTTAACTATGAAATTATTATGATAAATGCTCCTTTATTAGTATTTTCCCCCCATTATTCATAACAATAACAATACGGGCGTTCCCTGAATATACTGCTGCATGCATCTGCTGCAACAGTGACAAGAGCAGAGTTACTTATTATGGAAACAGTGCTATGATGAATGTGTTAGAGAAACTCAAACTTAATCTAAACTGCATTACATGTTGTTTTGAATATACCTCCCTCATATGGCCCCATCTTTAATGTACTATCAAGTGCAGGGAATGGAATTGCTTTAGTCTCAAAATTCCAAGCAGTGAGTGTAGAGAGAGAGAGAGAGAGAGAGAAGGGCTTTAAAATACTGTCTGTGAGAAATGCAAAATTTATGAATACCCCCCTCACATCTCAGCTTGATTTATGTGAAATAATAATACACTATTTAATGCTTAAACATAGCTAGGAGCGATCCCTGGCTATCAAGATGTACAATGGAGTAATGGGGCTGGAAGACAAATCACCTTGTGGACTTGTGATGCTTATTTAAAGGTGCTCAGGCAGATATATTAAACTATATGTAATTGTACACTAACTCTGTGCTGTAGGCAGAGGCGGCAAACACAGGAGGAGGCCAGTCATGATGCAGATGGAGTGGTGTAATCAATTTGACTCAAGCATCAGCATCCGAGGAGCTGAGGAGAGAGAGAGAGAGAGAGAGAGAGAGAGAGAGAATGAAGAGGAAGAGGAAGGAGGAGGAGGAGACTCTTCCATCTACTATCTTGTCATGTTATGTTCTGTTGGATTTTTGCCTTTACATCCATCCATACTTTAAAACAAAACAGCAAGAAATGCATCATGTGAATATTTTCTGTAAGCTATTGAAGAAAAAGTGGAAATAATAAACTAAAGTCTTGGATGAAATAAAAACTAGTGCTGTATAGTATGACAAAAAAACTGACATTGACATTTTTTATTAAAATCCTGTGTCAAGTTTTTTATTTTATTTTATTTTTTAAAGGGACAGTGTACATATAAAATATTAACCATTATGGTGAAGTAGAGATCATGTCTGTACCAGGTTATAGTATTTCCTGCTAATTTCTGCCTGTAGTCCCTTTGGCAGGTTGATGTAAAAACATAAAATACACACATATACATTAACATTGTGGTATGAAAAATCCTCAGGAGTAAATAACAGTTGTGTGGTGCCGTCCGAAAACAAACAGATTAGTGGTCAAGACAGAACATGCGTTTCAGTGGAATCCTTCTGTAGCTGAAATAATTAAATAAAATGAATAATTAAGTATAAATAAATATAAAATCAATAAGAAATGAAAATAGTTAAAAAATAAATGAAAAAAATACATAAAAATAAATACAAATAATTGAAAACAAATGCAAAAATACAATAAATAAATAAAAAGGACAAATAGAAATATATAGAAAAAATACATGAATATAAATAATTAAAAAGTAAATAGATACAAAATAATAAGTAGATAATAAAATATATATATATATTAAATTAACTAATAAAAATCATTATATAAAAGAAAATATTTTTTAAATAGTAAG
The DNA here is from genome assembly GCA_020466265.1 of Siphamia tubifer. Classification (NCBI taxonomy): domain Eukaryota; kingdom Metazoa; phylum Chordata; class Actinopteri; order Kurtiformes; family Apogonidae; genus Siphamia; species Siphamia tubifer. Next base: position 36,707,459 of record CM035802.1, on the reverse strand, counting down.
AGAAATAAATGCAATTAAATAAACAAATTGGAAAAAATACAAATAAATGTTTAAAAATAAAAAATATAATAAAAATAATTGCAGCACCTGCAATGTGAGTACTGTGCACACGTACATTGCGACATCGATACACAAACAATACTTTGTGCAGCTCTTAATGAAAACCAAAGTGGTTGGAAGGTTAATAATCCTCAACATCAACTGTTACTGTAAAAGGCGGTGGCTATTTAATGATGTAATTATTTAATATTAAGCAGCAGGGGTGTTAAAGGAGTACCAGGTTCAGAGAGAGCCAGTGGTCACAGAATATAATTTATGATTTACTGATTGATTTAAATAAAGTAAATGTTAAAGTCAGGCCAAATTGTCCTGATCTGATGAATTAGCTCCATTTTTACCACCAAAAGCAGGTAGGGTAAATAAACAGGGTAATTACAAATGGTAAATGAAGCCTGTGTGAGCGGGCTGTGGGTGGCTGTGGGTGGCTGTGGGTGGCTCACCCAGGAAGTGAACAACAGGCGTTCCCGTAACTTTCTTTTATCATCTTTAAAACCTGGCTATTGCCAAAAAAAACATACTTGTATATCCACACAGACACAAACTGTACTAGGAGCACAGACTCTCACACAAACCACAACCCCCACCCACCCATCCCATCCCGGTGCGTTCATGTACAATTATAGCTACGGTGATCCACAGGTGTTGAATTCTTCTGGCAAACCATAAAACATGATATGCATGATTTGTGCAGTCAGCTAGGTCTGTAATTTCATTCTCTTTTTTTCTTTCATTTTCCCTTCCTGGGCCACACGATCCATTTTCCTGCTTTTATGAGAGTGCAGACACCCAGAGAGACTTTCAGGATGATTACATGCCCCCCGTGCCATTGGGTGGGTGCGTGGGTGAGTAGGGGGGGGGGGGTCTGAGAATCCAACACACCAGTGTCAAAAAGAAACCTGTCTGAAAACAACTATTTGACTAAGGTTGTGAATATTTCGACTGCTGTAGGTGCGCTTCATTTATCCTCCTAGAACACAGGTGTCAAACATAAGACCCGGGGGCCAAATCCGGCCCACCTATAAGGGTCCAATCTGGCCCTTTGATTGAATTTATGAAATGCACAAATGACATTAAGTTATAAATCATTTTAGTTCATGGTTCATATTCAGACCAATTCAGTCCCATAATAATCTATACAAAATGTCATTTGTAAATGTACTGTTTTTTTTCATTTAGAGACACTAAAACAAAGTATAATTTCCCCCCAAAAAATCTCAATAATCAGAATAAATATGAAAAATTGGAAATGTCTTAAGAAAAATAAGTAGAATTTTAATAATATTCCACCTCTTACTGAATATTTAGTGGATCTGTAGCTCCACATTGATCTGTTAGTTAGAATATATCTGTGTAAATGATCAACTAAAGTCTAATATTGTTTGTTTTCAAAATATAATTGAACTTTTTTCACTCTAAAACAGAGAGAAAAGTTTAGAGTTGACATCATTTATATATTATTATGGATTTTTTTTTTTTTCTGCTTCGGCCCACTTCAGATCAAATTTAGCTGAATGTGGCCCCTGAACTAAAATGAGTTTGACACCCCTGTCCTAGAGGAGTGAGTAGTAGGTTAATGCTGTTTAATCTGTGTCAGTAAATTCCAAGAAATTTTTTTTTAAAGTGAAAGCAAAAAAAAAAAAAATCAAACAAAAAAAAAAATTTTTAAAGAAAAATATAAGACTGTAATGAAAGAAGAAAAATGTGCAGATTGTGTCAAATATTTTGCTTTTGCATCTTTCTCAGTTATGTTTTTTTTTTTCCCCTTTATTATGACGTCAGTCTGCTCCATTTGTGGCTTTGATACAAGCGTGGCTGGTGGGGGCGGGACTTCCTTCAGTGGATTACTATTGGTTTCTTATTTATGTTTGACGGACAGCTAAGCAAGCGTATGATGCGGCTCTGACCGCAGCAGCTACTCTGCTTCTGATTGGTTACGATTACTGAGCTGTGCTGCGTGTGCAGACCAGAGTCCTGCACGGTTCTGATTTTGACAAACCGCAACCGCCCGTACCCGTCATGTTGAAACCCGTATCCGACCCGTTTTCCGACAAAAAAAAAATGTACAAATCCGCACCCGAACCGACCCGCTATAAATGAACCCGATATCCGACCCGAACCCGGAAGGAAATGTCAAACTTAAATACAAACATTTATTGCCACGAATATACTGAACAGTGACATAGCCAAGGCAGAGCCAAATAAAAATGTTATTAAACAGTAGCAGACAAATAATAAACTCAAAAACTATTTTTATACGTGAGCTCACACACACACACACACACACACACACACATGCTTGAAAAACACGGAGGCAGCTATACAAGTCCAAACTAAAGAACAGTTTTTAGCCTATGAACCGCAAATTAGACCCGCGATCATACACGTCCGACCTGAACCGAACCCGTATCCGACACAGCACAACATTTTTCACCCGTTTCGTGAAAATCTGTGGTTCACCCACGGGTCACCCACGGGTACCAGAACCCGTGCAGGACTCTGGTGCAAACAGTGACAAGACGGACCGTGGAGAAGTTCCAGATTCTTCCATATTCTACAGGTGTTAAAGGCATACGCCCCCCAGGCCAAATTCAGTGTCTGCCCACTTTTCCTTTATCTAAATAAGTGTGTGGAAGCATTTTCCTGGTGACCAGCCACTGTCCGAATCTATAAGAACTGACCACAGGTTGGATTCCTACACTAACTGCATTATTGTGGCGCTCAGTAAGTATTTGGTTTAAAGTGAATTAATGTATTTGATTTTGTCTCCTCATTACTGTCCTCATACTGGACATTTACTTCGAAGGTGAATGATGACGCAATTCATGGCGCAAAGTACTCATCTTACTCATTTGTGTATGGGAACTATTTTCTGTGCGGAGAAACACAGCCAACGCACACCAAGGACTGTCAGTGAGAGCCTTTTTTTATAGTCACACAAACGTGACTATCCTCTCCTGTACTCCTCTGCATCCATGATAAGATTTCACCCTAGTAAGATGATAACTATCACTTCCAAAACCCAAGACCCTACCTTTATGAACCCGTATTTACAGAGGAGGAGCACTGGAAGACCCCGTTACTCCAAGCGATCCAGATGTGCGAAGTAAATGCAAACTGGTGGCGTGAGTGTGGAGATGACCAACCAATGCTGACTAAAATTGAGAGTTTGTGAGTGGTGACTGGGGTGAAATATTACCTAGGCTAGTGCTATTAACACAGTGCTAGGCTAGTGCTATTAACACAGTGCTAGGCTAGTGTTATTAACACAGTGCTAGGCTAGTGCTATTAACACAGTGCTAGGCTAGTGCTATTAACACAGTGCTAGGCTAGTGCTATTAACACAGTGTTACGCTGGTGCAATTAGCACAGTGCTAGGCTTACTTAGCTTTTCACAGATGCTTGAGTAAACACTGTGTCACCAGGTGCTTCATTAAACAAGTGTTCACAGAATGCCTAATATCGCCCCTATTTTGTGCCAGTCTCAAGTTTCTGTGACAACCTGTTCTTGAATTAGAGCCAGTCATGTGACGTTGACCTTTCTGCTAAATGCGACCTTAACCTTTGACCTTTACTCAAACGGATCATTGCATCTGATGCATATAAACTATATGTATATGCCCATGTGATTTCATGGTGATATCTAAAGCCATGGTTCTCAAACTGGGGTCCGCGGACCCCTAGGGGGACGTGGCGCATGTCCAGGAGGTACGCGAAATTATTCACGGTTTTGTTTGTTTGTTTGTTTGGTTGGTTTTTTTGCTGTTTTATTTTGAAATGCGGAAGTTTTATTTTGTAGCGAGCGGGCGGAAGTAACAGCGCTGTTTGACGCCAGCTTGACTAAATTGAGACGGAGCGAGTCACAGGCTATTTTTAGCCACCCTGCAGCGAACATGGATCGATTTTTGTGTCCGCCAAGTTCCTCAAGAAGTGGTAAAAGAAATGACAATGAAAATGACAATGACAAAAACAAACGCCCTAACCCTAAAAAGAGAAAGTACATTGATAGTTATATTGAGTTTGACAAGCTCATCCCTCTCATTAAGTCTCTGTCTGTCTGTCTGTCTGTCTGTCTGTCTGTCTGTCTGTCACACACACACGGTTTTGTGTGTCTTTTGCTCCGTTTATTATTTTAAAATTATTTAAAATTGTTGTTTCTGAAGTGTTCATTTATATTATAATACCTGAAAATGTGGCTGGTTTGTACAAAAGCACTATTAAAAAAGGTTATCATTGTTTCATAATAATCATTGTTGAAGTGGGTTTTTTTTAAATAATTTTCAGTATCGCGAGGATGAGGGGGGACATGGAAAAATTTCACCCCTCCAAGGGGGACCTGGGCCAAAAAAGTTTGAGAACCCCTGATCTAAAGTATTCATTGAGTTACAGCATGATATGTCTCTGTGAACACACACACACACACACACACAATGATTACAATAATCTCGCACCAACTTACAGAAAAGCTCCATCAGCTTCTTCTAACATCTATATTTTCTTAATCAGACAAAAGAATTTTAAAATATGTGTTGAATATTTTCTCAGGTAGGCAGGGTGTTATAAACAGTACTGATAGAATATCTGGACACACCTATGAGTGTCTGGACAAATAAATGCAGCGTACCTCACATGTCTGCTGCTGCTGCTGCTGCTGCTGCTGCTGCTGCTGCTGCTGCTGCTGCTGCTGCTGCTGCTGCTGCTGCTGCTGCTGCTGCTGCTGCTGCTGCTGTTGTTGTATATATTCATATACACAGTCGGTCCTGATGTCACAGCACGTGGGTTGGTCTGTTGGCAGAGATCTGCGAGGTCCTCCAGGGGAAACTAAACAAACTCTGTCTGCCACTTTCACACTGTTGCCTAAACGTGATCGGGGTGAGAGGTAGTTCCTCTGCGGTGGAGTTATCCACACACACACACACACACACACACACGCTCATTGGTTTATATTTATACACATGCACACCTACCTACAGTATAAACGCCAAAGGAAGGATACACATAAATTAAGTTTTACATATTAAAACTGAGTCATTATTATAATATGGTCTAAGAATCCCATCTTTCTAACATGACTCTGAAACGTAACCATGTCTTTCCCTTATTATCAACAAAAATATTATCATCTATGTAAATATAAGTGCCTCTCATGGATTCATGGATTTCAGATAAGGCTATAAATGCTAGTAAATGGATGCATAAGGATAAATAAATAAATGACTGTGAAAAGCTAAATAGGCCACGGAGCATAATTTAGCATATTGCACAATTTTTTTTGATGTTTTTGCAAAACCCTGTTAACGGAAAGAATTCCTCCAGCAGCCTGGATCCATAAGTAAATAATATTCAGACATAAAGCACAGGATTAATCCCAGTGTGTGATTGACATTTCATATCTGTGACAATACTCCAAATAATTAAAAACAGAAATCTTGAAAGGTAATAGCTTCTCAAATCCATTAAGTAGTTAAAGGTTATGAGAAAAAAACAGGATTATTGCTCACAGCAAAACTCCTAATTAAATGACACTACATCATTTGTTTCTCAATCCCTTTTCTCTTCATAAGCACAAACGCAGGTTAAATGAATGGGCAATGAAATGTGTGTGTGTGTGTGTGTGTGTGTGATTTACCGTCACTCTGAGGAGACAACAAACAATCTTTTTTTTCCACCATTTTCTTTCTATATGTATTAGAGCAAAAGCGAGTATGGCAGATTGGATAAGCAGACACACAAGTCCTGGTAAATTGTTTAATTACTTTTTCTTTCCTTTTCTTCTGAGCAGACTTGGAAAGAGAGATGCTTCCCCCTCCTGGCTGCTCATATGAAAGGACAAACACTCCCCTCACAACCAAACATTTACTCTCTTGTGTTGAGAAAAGTTGATTTTCCATTTCCACAGACCTAAAGTGTGTAAAAGCAGCTCATATACACTGTTAACCCTTAATAAGCGCATTTTATAAATGAGGTTTCATTTTTAAAAATTCACTTTTGTTGGATTATTCAAACTATTTACAGGAAGTCAAGGTTACTTATGAAATGTGATGATAGAGTTCTGAGTAAAGAAAACTTTTAAGGGTTATCTAACAATGTTTAGTTTAAGTCTCTGAGTGACCACTTTACTGATTTAAATAACTTGTATAGCTGCAAGTGGTATTGTAAAAAACTGACAATGTGATTTTTTTTTGTATAATAGTAGATTAATAGATAGTTTAAATATGATGTTGTTTTTATTTTATTTTATCTTTTAATTAAAACATTTTTACACCCTGCACAATGTGTCATTTTTGGATAGATATTCTATCTATCTATCTATCTATCTATCTATCTATCTATCTATCTATCTATCTATCTATCTATCTATCTATCTATCTATCTATCTATCTATCTATCTATCTATCTATCTATCTATCTATCTATCTATCTATCTATCTATCTATCTATCTATATATATATATATATATATATATATATATTATGGCACCTAAAGTGGATTGTACTTCCAATTTTTTTCTACTTGTACAATGACAATAATGTCTTCTTTTATGATGTTGTAAAGTGCTATAGAAATAAACTTTGATAATAGCTGTGTGTTTCTGACATAAATTATCAAACTTCTCTTTTTGGCACCAAATTTACAGTTAAAGTAATTTTTTCTTTTCTTTGTTGTTAATTTTTCTAAAGTTACCATCAACTCACTCCCAGTTGATTAAGAATGATTGTGATTGGTGGATAGCTGTGTGCAGTGTGATGTCACGGACCTTTGAAATGACATAAGAACATATTGAGTTAATTTGTCACCTACATTGCAGGATGTGCCACTCGCACATGTACATCGCGATGTCGATGCTCAGACGATATATTGTGCTGCTGTAATAACTTGGTTGTTTTTTGTGGGTGGATGAAGTTCAGTTCATCTGTTCTGAGTCATCAGAGGCCAAGAGGTGTGCGGTGGCTCGGAGCTTTTAGATTCTCCTAGTTAATATGCTTTCCCATCATAGCAGTGCATCATTTTAACACTGAGTATCAGATTGGATTAAAATATCAGTCAAAGGTAAAATAGATAGATTAGATAGATAGATAGATAGATAGATAGATAGATAGATAGATAGATAGATAGATAGATAGATAGATAGATAGATAGATAGATAGATAGATAGATAGATAGATAGATAGATAGATAGATAGATAGATAGATAGATAGATAGATAGATAGATAGATAGATAATTGCTTTTGTTTCAGCAGCAGAAAAAAACACTCAAATAGTCAATCATCACAGATCACACACACACACACAAAAATCACTATTATCCATAAAAGATGACACTTGCACATAAAAACATCATTAATGCACATTGAAGAGTCTTAGCATTCAGTCTTGTGTTTTGGGGATAGTCACCTCCCACCCGCAAATACTCCCTCCCCCTCTGCGCGTGCACAGAAACACCTATAGGGAGCCTAAAGTCTCCGCCCTTTCCGGTCGGTCCACTGGGCCTAAATTCGAAAAAATTTAACATGAGAGTGGATGAAGATAAAATAATTATTTTCTGCTCCACTTTACTTTATGTCCTGAATCACACATTTGCTGTACTTCAATTAAAATCATAACCAATGATGTGCGTTTGGAGTTTCTTTGATACGTGTTTTGTGTTTTATTAGCGTGTAAAAATATGTCATTATTTGGACTCTGTTTGGACTACATATCAGACGTCGCATAGATGACGTCACAGCAGAATCTTTCCCTGCAAACTTTTCTAAACCGTATACCACCTTTTCTATTTTTCATTTGTAAATGCCTGTGTGCTTTGTGCCCCGGTGTAATCACAACACCATTTCCACATGTTCCCTCTACCGCTTCCCGGCTGACGAGAGCTTGTCCCGCATGCTGGCTCTCACTCGACCAACTATCTCTCCCCCGGAGTAGCTGCCACTTTCCACATGCCCCGATTTAAAGTGGTTTTCTCCACGTTTGATGCTCTTGCCTTCGTCCTGAAAGAAGGAGGTGAAGCTCGCCAAAGTCACAGCCATTTTCAAAGAGTTTGATGGTGAAGCTTGGTGGTGACGTCATATTTGTGAGACGAACGTTGAAGTCCATTACTTACATAAAACCTAACGTAACTTTGGATGCCTGTCCAAAGTGAGTGCTTTCTCAATGTGAAAATGTATCTGTAAAATTCACAGACATCATATGTGAAAACCGTAGCACATTTCAAACGGGACCAGAAAATTACTTTTATCCCTCCATTGACTCGCGTTCATTTTTTTTATGGCACTTAGGTCCCATTACCCAAAAGTGCTATTAAAATATATACTTTTCTTTAAATCGGTACATTGAAAATATGGAATATGTATACTGTGTTCAGTCACTATGTTCTATGTTCATTGTAATTTTTGTTGTATTCTTCAAATAAAGAATGGACAAAAAAAAGTCCCGTTATCCGGAAATCGACCGGAAATAGAATCGCGTCACTTAGGCTCCCTATGGCGGAAAAAACAACAACCGGCAGCAAAACCAAAGTAAAAACGGTGCTTGAAAAAGCTACGGTCACGACGAAGCTGACTGAAGTACGGAATAGGACAAGGGTGGGAACCACTACGACTGTCCAGCGAAGGTGTCAACTGAAAAAGGAAAAGGACTGGAAACCGATGCTAAGATGTTCGATGCTAATGTTTCTACTGCTAGGTAAGATAATACCGTTATGATTATATACTATTTGGACACAGTGATGGGTTATGGGTATCGTATTCACCCAATCAGTGAGAAAATGGAAGATGTTGACAAAAATAATCACTGTGGTGTTGCTAATCGTTGGCTAATCTCCGTGAGTTTTCGTGAGTGGTCGTGAACTTCCGTGACCGCTCGTGACAGTGTGCGCGTTGACGTGTTCATGGCTTCAGGAGTGGACCGAAGAAGAGGAGGGAGTCCATCATTTTAAAAATCTCACTTTTGTTGAATTGCTCGACCCCCCCTCCCCAGATCTCCCACCCCACCTTTAAATGAAATCATAACAGGGCCACAAGTTTAGTTCTGTTAGAATATTTTTTTTCTAAAGTTCTTTGTCATTCAATGAAGAACATTTAAATCAGAAAATATGTAATCAATAGCAAGTAGTCACACAGCATTTTGATATGTTCGCAGTTTTAAGCAAAATTGTAGAAGCACAGGTGTTAAACATAAGGCACGGTAGCCAAATCGGATCCGCCAAAGGGTCCAACCTGGACCGTAGTATAAATAATAAAGATATTAATGGTGTAAAATTATTTTAATTCAGGTTATACATACAGATTAATCAGATCTACACGGGGTCAGACCAGTAAAATATGTTCATAATTACCTTTAAATAATGAAAACGGCAGATTTTAGTGTAAAAAAGTCAAATTGCATGAAAGTCTTTATATTAACAAACCATCCTTTTACAAATACCTGAACAAATATGTACCAGCTGAAATATCTGAAGACAATTCAGTGTGATTTTACAAAGATGTTACTAGATGTTTAGTGTATTTGTAATTAAAATGTCAGTTGTTCTGCACATGTGCAAATGACAAACTGATCGACTGAGGCAGAAAACGGTTAAAATTGCATTTGTGTTAAGAACAACACTTAAGACGTGTCAAGTTGTTGATGTTATTCACATTTTGAGGGAAACATTATAGATGTCTCTGTCCTCTGTCCATGTGTATCACAAAAAAAAACTAAAACTTACACCTTGTAATTGCTTGGAGGTACTTTATCTCAATAGTGATCAATGTGCGTTGTCACTGCTAACAGCTGTGCGCCTACACGTAGCAGCCGAACTGATGAAAGTAGTTTTCTAAGGTTCATTGATTACTATTGAGAGAAAGTAGCTCAAATCAATTAGGTATGAGGATTTTTTGCATGATGGTTTTGTTATGCAAATAAATCAGTCATTCAAACACATTGTTTTGAGAAGACACACGTTTTAATTTCGTGCCCCCAGGAAACCTGCCGGGACTACTTTCGCTTTGATCAAAACCAGACCAGAACTGGGCTCACAGGACACTGTCGGAGGTAAGTCACTATGGGTGCACCAGATTAAAGACACTGATTCTACACAAATTCATGTGAAAAATAGTGAACTATCCCTTTAAATGGAGAATCTAAAAGGTCCGACCCAGCACGCACCTCTTGCCCTCTGATGACAGAGAACAGATGAGCTGAATTTCAACATCCACAGCCACCAACCGGCTGTCTGCTCCCTGGTCACTCACAGAGGAAGGGGGGCGGTGGTGGTGGTGGGTGTGGGAGAGGACTTGGCGATGAGGGGGGAAGAAAAATGTAAGAGCAGCAAGCCTAGCAGATCAAAGAAAATAACATGGGAGAGGATATGAGTGCTTTGAGAAGTAATATAAGCGAGATAGCATCTGTTTTCCGTAGCATGCAGGAGGCTTGAGACAAGCCCAGGAAAAAGACAACGGAGAGCAAGTGCACTTTAGCCCAGGATAAGACCAAACACAAATGGGTTATTAAGAAACCCTCAATGTAATATCTGGCTGACATTAAAGTGTCTTTTTGTGAGATGATCCACTGCTGGGGAGAGGGGGCTTTTTATGATACTGATAGGGAATAAATAACATGAAGGATCACAATAATGGAGGGAATGTTTATATGTGTAGATCTGAGATTAAAGAAGGAAGAACACAAATGTTATCATTGAACATTGCCTGGATAGTTTATTAAACCCCAACGAGTCATATTCTGGAACCAAAAGCTCCAACGTAAACTCATAAAAAAAGCCTGTTAATGATTACGAAGGCTAATGTTCGCAGAGGTGGTCAAAGTATTTCCATACTTTACTGAAGTAGAAGTACAGATACAAAAAATACACTTGTAAAAATATAAGTACTGATTCGACTGAAGTGAAAGTAAAAAAAGTACAACTTGTCAATTGTAATAAAGTAAAACAGATTAAATAATACTTATTTAACCAGGGAAAAACAGGAAAGTTTCAAAAATATCCCCAAAATAAAGCCTTTAAAGGTGAGTTAATGTGTAGATAATGTGTTTGATGAGGTCACAGTTACTCAGTTTTGTGGATATGGACAGGAAATTTAGAAAAAAATTGGGGGAAAAATTCCCAGTTAAGATACAAAGTCATCATATGACATAAAACAAACACATAAATATAAGATTAAAAGTCATAATCATAAGATAAAAGTCATAATGATGAGATAGAAAATCAGTTTCTGCCTCTCCCCCATATTTTCCTTCTGAAGTGATTTATTTTTCCAATTGTCACATCTGTTTAGTTTGAAAAAGTAATGAGTCTATTCTGAAAATGTAAAGAGTATAAAGTACATATTTATATAAATGTAAAGAGTATAAAGTACATATATTTATATAAATGTAAAGAGTATAAAGTACAGATATGTATATAAATGTAAAGAGTATAAAGTACATATTTATATAAATGTAAAGAGTATAAAGTATAGATATTTATGTAAATGTAAAGAGTATAAAGTACATATATTTATATAAATGTAAAGAGTATAAAGTACAGATATTTATATAAATGTAAAGAGTATAAAGTATAGATATTTATGCAAAAAGTAGGGAGTAAAAGTAAAAAATAAATACTGTATAAAGTACAGATATGTAAAAATAAAACATCTCCTTCAGTACAGTAATGAAGTACTTTTACTTAGTTACTTTCCACCTCTTTTCCTCAGTCTCACCTCTAAAGGAGCCAGAATTTAAATGGGTTTTAATGAAGAGGAGATTAATTGCGTCTGGTAATAGTGCCTCGTCATGCTTTGCCTGATGGTCAGTGCACACTTTACAATTTAACTGTTCAGTTTAGCCCCACACTGTATAAGCCAGTCTATAAGAAAGTTTTTGTATTCATATCAAACAGGGGTGTCAGAGTTCCACATTCAGCTGCATATGATCTGAAAAGGACCAGAGCAGTAAAATAATAACAGTGAAAAGAGTCCAATTATATTATGATAATGTTTATATGTATAATGTTTCCCTCTACATCAACTACTAGACACGTTTTAAGAAAAACAAGTGCAATTTGATCCATTTTCTGCCTCAGTCTATCAGTTTGTCATTTGCACATGTGCAGAATGACTGACATTTAAATTACAAATGACATATTTTCTACACTATAAAGATGCACTGGACTATAAGACACATTAAGTGAAAATAAACAGGCACAATAACTCCCAACCTTGTTGAGTCGTAACACGGAACAAAACACACTCTTATTCTGCTGAATCCAACTTTTTAAAATGTCAAAATCATGAGATAAAAAGTCCAAATTATGACATAAAAAAAACAAATTGATTACATTTTGGTGGTGATCCAGAGGATACCCTGGATGCTGGATCACTTTGAAATTTTACACTGCGGAAAAGGATGAATACATTTCAAAGTGATCCAGAATCCAGGATCTCTTCTGGATCACCACCAAAATTTAATCATTTGTTCCTTCTGACACTTAACTTGACTCACGTCATCTGGCTGCGTTTCGCTAGGCTCACGCAACCATCAAAGTATCGTGAGGTTCAGGCTTTCTGAAAAGCGAAGGAGCCAATCATTGTTGGGACTTCCTATGACCGGGCGGCGTTGTGTCTGTCAGTGCCACGGCTGATGTGTCTGTTGGGCACTGGGCTCCTCTTCAGCTTTTTGCCATTACCTTATAGTGGCCAAAGTACTCTTGTGTATCTGTACCAAGTGGAGACATTTTAGAAACATGCAAGAGGATTTTTCTGGAACATCTGACACGTTAACACCAAGTTCTGCCAGCTGCTGGTCTACCCGTTTACCATAGGGAAGTTGAAGGAATATCCACTGGCTGTTGCCGATGGTGCTTTTTTATCCCCATACTTTCCCTGAACATTCAACAATGGTCATTTACAGACAACACACTGGTCCATTCAGTCAAGATGACGGACAGATTCTTCATCTAATCATATGCAAGGATTTTCAATAATAATAATTATATTATAATTATAATAACGTATTGGTTGTGGAAGGGTCCCAGATGGTATTGTGATACCATCTGATGACAGTCGGGTCATGTGACACTCCCAACACATCCTGAAAATGTCAAAATCTATCCATACCTTTTTGAGTCATGTTGTTGACAGAGAAACAAACTCCAGTGAAAACATGACCTCCTTGTTGACAGTAATAAAATAAATGCATCTATTCAGAGTGTATCCATATTTGCCAAATGTACAATGCTGTTCTCTGTGGCGCGAAATTAGGATAAAAGTCCATTTTGGTCTCTTTATACACAAACGCAAAAACAGTTTTTATAAAGCTTCACTTCTGCCAGAGGTTTTTATAAAGATACGTTTTCAGAGGCAAAAAACTCTTGTGTATAAAGTAAAGACACAAGCGAAGGCAAATGTCTGTGTTTTCAAAAATACCCGGGTTAGTATAAACATAGCCTGTGTCTATGTAGGACAGTGCAGTGACCCAGTTGTCCATTTTAATTTCTGTGGTCTGTATAGTATATGAAAACCATTCATAGGTCAGACTCCCATATGAGCCTCCTGAAGATTGAATAATGTCCTTCCTGATCCGCACTGTAAGAGGCCATATTGGATCCAGATTTCACTGGTTCAAAAGTCATTTCATTCCCCTTCACCCCCCCACACCCCCCCACACCCCCACCGCCCTTCTCTACTTTATTCCTCTCTGTCTTTCTCAGGCCCTCTCTCACTCTCTCACTCACTCTCTCTCTCTCTCTCTCTCCCTCCCTGCTTTATTTATTGCAGGTCCAGTGGTGTGGTACAAAGCCATTACCCGCGCATATGTACCTTTTTGAATAATCAATAAATAATTATTTTATTATTTAATAGGATCGTATGGGAAAAGGAAATGGGTTTTATTACATAAATCCATCACACATGATGAATGGGCACACTTGTAAAGTTGGGACGGAGGAGAAGGAAAAAGGAAAAGTGGTCAGACAGGCTAGCCCGTGTGCTTACCTACTGTGCATTGCTGAACACTTTCTCCATGCAAGGTTGTAAATATGATTTTTTTTTTGTCTCATTGGGACTGTCAATTGGAGTGCACGGGGAATGTGGGAATGGGGATTGTAAATTCAGAGAGATTAATTAACCTTTTACATTTGCGATTCAGCCCTGCATCTTTTTTTTTTTTTTTTTTTTCTGTATATTGTGACCCCTATGAGCAGAGGGGTGACAGACCTGGCTGCAGACGGCCCAGGGAGCGCAGACGTCTCATTCCAAATGAGTTATTAACAGAATTTTTTGAATAGATGGAAAAATTGTAGCCTGGCCATTTAGTGTCATAAAGGCCGGGTTGGCGAGGCGGCAGGGGCCTCCCAGGGACAGGAGGCAATACCATTACAATCAAATCTGAGATGGAAGAGGGATTGAGCTGTCCATTCTGAATTTTTATATTGTCGGAGGGCCAGGGAGGAAATAATGCCATCCTGGAGTGTATTAACCTCTGGCTGGGGAAAGAGGACAGGGAAAAGGAGAGAGAGAGAGAGGGTGAGCAGAAGGAGGGGTCTGAGATTGGACAGTAGGGAGTAAAGAAGAAGGAGGAGGAGGAGGGGAAGTGATGCTGGGGAAGCCATAGATATGAGATGAGACATAGCAAGAAGAGAGGAAATGGAGACGACGCTATAATGTGATAAAGATTTAGAAGGAAACACTGGAAGACCAGTGAGGAGAGGACAAGGATATATATATATATATATATATATATATATATATATATATATATATATATATATTAGGGCAATCAAATGATTAACATTTTTAATCAGATTAATCACAAGGTTGTTTTGGATTAAGTTTGATTAATCGTGACCAAAACACATTGTCCGCCAACTCACTTTTTTTCATTTCGTACTCCACTTTCCCACAAAATACTTAAGAATACACTAAGAAACACAACAATTGTGGAGAAAAAAGAATTGAAAACATACTAAATTTCACACAAAAATAAATGAACACCAAAAAAAAAAAGAAAAATTCTAAACTTATAAAAAAATCTTCTAAAATACAGAAAAAAACCTACCTAAAAATGTGATCAAATATCCAAAACAATTGCAAAGAATAGGATTTTCCTTCTGAAGCCACTTTAGTTTTCACACTGTTTTGTTTGAAAAAGTAATGAGTCTTATTCTGAGAATATAAGGAGTATAAAGTACAGATATTTATATAAATGAAAGTATATAGTTTCAGTACAGACATTTATGAACAAATGTAGAGTGCCAGAAAAATAAATATTCAAGTACAGATACCTAAATAAATCTACTTAAGTACAGTAACCAAGTACTTTTACTCAGTTACTTCCCACCTCTGCCTGTGAGCCTATCTGTTCATTTATCAAAACAGTTTTCAGCTTTCCGACTGTTGTCTCATTAAAGTACCGCCTAAATAAATCACCTTAGGAAGCATGCCATCTGAGTAACCTGAGTAGATCTACTAGAACTAGGTAAAGTAGTATATTGTTAAACCGGATCGACTAGTATGCTCTCAGACAAGACAACTCAACATGGACGACACAGTACAGGTAAGAAGCAGGTACTGATTCATTATTATTATCAAAATGTTTGTTCATCCAGATGCAAACATAAATATAGAAATTCAGGTCGGAAAATTAAATTTTTTGAGTAAATATTGAAATAATAAGAATAATAATCCCTTAATCCAGTGTTTACCAACTTTTTTGAGCCACAGCACATGTTTTACATTAGAAACATCACAAGGCACACCAGCAAAGAAAAATCTCACAAAAAATGTATTTATTGAAATACAATGCAAATCTAGTCTTAATTTACTTATTGAGTGCACAACCGGAGCCTGGTTAGTTAAACACAAAACTAACACTATTGCAGGGATTTAAGAAAGACAACCGGAGCTCAACAGCTCTGGGTGGATCAGTGGTGTGTGCTGTTGTATGTTTCTATCATCACACTGCTCACTTACAGTACCAATGAGGTGAAATTACCAGAGGTGAAATGTAACTAAGTAAAAGTACTTTGTTACTGTACTGATATCGATTTTTTTTTTTACATATTTGTATTTTACTTGAGTATTATTTTTTCTTTTACTCCCTACATTTATATAAATATCTGTACTTTATACTCTTTACATTTATATAAATATATGTACTTTATACTCTTTACATTTATATAAATATCTGTACTTTATACTCTTTACATTTATATAAATATATGTACTTTATACTCTTTACATTTATATAAATATCTGTACTTTATACTCTTTACATTTATATAAATATCTGTACTTTACACTCTACATTTTCAGAATAGACTCATTACTTTTTCAAACTAAACAGATGTGCCAGTATGACAAATAAGTCACCAGAGGAAAAATCAGTGGGAGAGAAACTGTGACTTCATATATTATAGTTATATGACTGTTATATCACAATTTGGACTTTTTCTCTTAAAATTATACATTATTAAATCTCATTTGTATTTTTTTTTTCAAATCTCATGATGACTTTTTATCTCAAGTGTGACCCCCCCACCTCGTTTTTCTTAAATTCCCTGTCCATACCCACAAAACTAAGTACAGTGACCCAATCAGCACATTATCTACACACTAACTCACTTTTAAAGGTTTTATTTTAGATACTTTTGAAACTTTTTTTGATTTTTTTTCCTAGTTAAATAAGTATTATTGTGTTCATAGCAAAAAAATAGTTTTACGTTTTACTTTTGTACTTTATTACAATTGTGAAATTGTACTTTTTTACTTTTACTTAAGTAAAGGAGTTGAATCAGTACTTCTACTTTTACCAGAGTATTTCTTCACACCAGTAGCTGTACTTCTACTTAAGTACAGAATATGAGTACTTTGAATACCTCTGGAAATTACGTTATTTTTCATGGCACACCTGGTAACTTTTCACGACACACTGTGGGAAACTGCTGCTGCGCGTGTCTGTCTCGACCAATAGCGTCAGAGTTCGGAGGTCGAAGACGGGCGGAAGTTGTTGGCTAGTTCTGTCACTGCAGCAATACTAGTAGCTTTTAGCATAGCGGGCTAACGTGTTTCCCAGCGTGTTTATCCTTTTATCACAGGATAATAAAGCTATACGAGTGTTCGAAATGTACGAAAGATGAAGCCGGAACATCCAGGGGAATGATTTTCACCTGGATTGTCCCTAAAGAGGAGGACAAGCTAACGTAGAAACCCGGAAGTGTTGTTGAAGGTAACAGGCTTGCTACTGTAGCTTGCTTGTATGAGCGAGGAAATCAAAGCCGGGGATGAAATCTGTGGTTAATGTCACCATCATCCTATAAGCTGATTTGTAGTAACTATGGGTGTCTGTGTGCCTGTCGTATGGTGGACAATCATAAAGTATAATCTGCTTCAGTTTTAGCTGGCTGCATTGGAATAAGCTAACGATGTAGCATGATCCTAGTTTTTCTGAAGAGCATTAACACGTAGCCACTCATTAACCATATGACATCCGTATGCCCGGACATATTCAGATTAGAAGGGTTTAGTTACTTGTAAATATCGTAATAGCAGTTCTTCTGATCAGGAAGAAAATATTCTTTTCGAATTTCAATGAAAAGAATTGACATTGGGTTAGTTCCACCTTATATTAGTGAATACCGAGAACATATAATTGTTTTGTAATAGTAAAAATAAGGAAACAGGAGTGTCTAACAGCAAATGCATTCAAGTGAGCCCTGAATGTCTCAATAATAAGACTTGACCATCCTTAAACCTGCTGATCACCCTGGGAAATAAACATAAGGACAACATGAGCTGTATGTGCATGTTAAAAGCTTAGCAGTGTCACAGAGGCTGTATGACTCAAAGTATTTGACATATTTTCATGTTCATTCAGAGAACAGTTCTGCAGTAGTGCAAGGCACGAAATCAGTAATGTGTTAGGGTGATTCTTGTGACACTCTGTCTACAATGTTAGTGCAAGCATGCATTAATATTTAAATGATTAGTTTTCACGATCACTGTCAACATTATACAAATAGCACTGCAGTCATGTTAAAAAACAATAAAGCTGCATTGGTATGATCACTATAGTACAGTTCTGTGGATGTAACAAATTTAGTAGGCCATAGTTCCTGTTAGGTTATCTGAAAATGTAGAGTTTATTTAGCCAGAAAGCAGTCCTTTAGATGACACCACCTTTCCTGAGTTTTGAACTTATTTAAGATCATAAATGTTTATTTAGATCTGAATGAAATATTTCATGGTTTTCACTGACATTTTGTTCATTCTCTTCTGGAAATTCAGGCATCCAGTCTCTCACACTGTAGATTAAAGGCGTTACACAACACAAGTGCTGGAAATTACACATACGTTATATACATATTACTCCACTTTATTTTTTAATATCTGACTACTCTTGAATTGGCACTGTATAGTTGATTAATCATGAAGAAAAATCTAATGAATGTCCTTTTATAGATTTTGTGTCCTTGTTCTCCCCGCTTCATTTCAAGCTGTATGTTGAATTTGGTGCTTAAGGAGGAGAAATAAATGGCCATATAATTATTGCCTTACCACATCTCTGCTTGCACAGCTCCCAGCAGCCGAAGACACAATGAGTGCCAAATATGGCCTGGTGGGCTACAACAGTTCACGGAAGCACATTTCCATCTCCATCCCTTCATCTACGGAGGTGATGTCACCCCACATAAAGTCTGTGGAGGAGCTGAGAGTCCTGGGAATCAATTTGAGCAGCTTTAGTGCTCCCACACAGTTCTTTATCTGCGTGGCTGGAGTCTTCCTCTTTTACCTCGTCTATGGCTACCTGCAGGTAACACAGCAACAAACAACACTCGCCTTCATTCACATACACATTAACTTTTGATGTTTACCACAATAAAAGTGAAGTTCTCAAAGTTATTTCTTTATTTATTTATTGTCCATTGTCTGCATGTGTCGTTGTAACTGTGTTTCTGTCTGAGTAAATTGAAATGATGCACAGATACCAATATTAACCATACCATACTCGTTATCTCACCGCCCAGGAGTTGATATTTTCTGTGGAGGGATTTAAACCTTTTGGTTGGTACCTCACATTGATCCAGTTTGGGTTTTACTCTATGTTTGGACTAGTGGAACTGCAACTCACACAGGACAAACGCAGAAGGTACTTCTTTTGGCAGGCTTATTTTACTTATTACACATTCATTTGTAATTTGCTTATGACAATTTATAAAGAGATTTTTGTTTAATTAACCTCAGATAGAGAAGTTATTGTGATTGTACATACTGTACTTATATAAAGTAAAGTCAAACAATGATTGTAACCATCTTTATATTTTTTCTTGTCCTTCAGGATTCCAGGAAAGACTTATATGATAATAGCATTTCTAACAGTGGGGACCATGGGCCTGTCCAATACCTCACTGGGCTACTTGAACTACCCTACACAGGTTATCTTCAAGTGCTGTAAACTCATTCCTGTCATGATTGGAGGAGTATTTATACAAGGTCAGCTTTCCTTTCATTGTTATTATTATTATTATTATTATTATTATTATTATTATTATTATTATTATTATTATTATTATTATTATTATTATTATTATTATATCTGGTAGCTGTGAATGCTGTTGTTGTGTCCGCTCTGTTCTTCTGCATTAATTCCCTCAGTGTGTAATTTTCTAGACTATTTGAAAAACATTCTTGTACGTTGTGCATTTTATAAAATGCAGCTCAAATTCACACCCTTTAAATTTCCAAGCGTCGACATATAGGCCGGAAGTAGTCGCTCAAAAATATTAATCAAACCACCCAAACCTGTCCCACACGTCACATGGCCTAATGTAGTTTGACAACGGAGATTCTCACACATGGGAAGATATAAACCACTGTGAGATAAAATAACCACAGCAGGTACAATCACTCATCTGTTCAAAATACAAACGGCAAACAGCAGATCTGAACTTTTATGTCTCATCATTATCCACAGAGGAACCATATTCTAACAAACACAGTCATAGTACAACAAAAACATCCACAACAAAAAAAAAAAGTCCAAGTGTAGTCCAAAACACATCAGAACATCAATGAAGGCAAACGTATTTGTATAACACATTTCATGTACAGGACAATTCAAGGTGCTTTAAATAAAACATAAGAAAATTAAAATGAAAAAGCATTTTTAAAATACATTAAAAGACAAATTAGACTTTATTGTTGTTGTTGTGCAAAAACCAAACAACGAAACTGGATTGGCACTTCCCATCCACAGGGCAAAAGAACAAAAACCAAAAACAAACACAACCACACAAGAGCTCAGGTCAATAAATACAGTTTGAGTAGGACTGCTTTACTATTGCACATGCCCGGAGTAGGGGAGGTCATGCGTTTAGGAGCCGGACAGCCCATGGATAAAAGGTGTTCTTTAGTCTGTTTGTCCGGCTCCATAGGGATCTGTATGTCCTTCCAGAGGGAAGGAGATTGAATGAACAAAAAACAAAAAAAATTTAAATAAACAATTAACAAAACAATTAAAATAAGAGACATAAAAACATTTAAGAAACAATAATGTCAGTCAAAGCTCCAGTGAACAGTAATGTTTTCAGGACAGTTTTTCTCAGACCTCAGGTATTCAGGTAGTTTTAGGAGCAGAACAACTGAATGATGTTTGGTTCTGATTTTGGGAACACACAGTAAACCTGTTCCTGATGACCTATGACCCCAGGGCTCTGGATGCTTCATATGGAACCAGCAGGTCTAGGAAGGATTTGGGTCCAAGGCTGTTTAGTTCTTTATAGTTATTTTTTTAGTGCCGTTCAGTGGTGAGATTTTGAACTCTATCCTTTGACCCACAGGAGGAGGTAAGGATTTGAATATCCACAAATGACTATTGGATCATTTAACAGGACCTGCCGCCAATATCCCAGTTTTAATCTTCATATTTTCATTTATGATATGTGACCCGCCACCACGAAACCAGGCATAAGTGGCGCTGAGCCGTTCAGAGCTACAGCCAAATTTAGGCTGGAAGGTGATTTGTTATTAGTGTTTACACCTTATCAAAAAACGGTACCTTAACACCTCTATGTTCACTTCCTGTGGTCATTACATTGAAATCCAATCAATAAAGGTGTTTATTGAGTCAATTATTTAAGCGGTGACAAAAGTTCAGGTATTGCTGAGCAAAGACAAAGACGACTTCCACCTCTTTTCGCCGAACAAAACGATCTCCGTTCCGTGGGTAAACACCCAAGTGTTTGGTACGAGGTAAAAGCTTATATTGAATGTTCTGTCCAATGGTGTAAGCCAAATGATTATAATACGTCACACTTCTGTCCTATTATTATAATATATAAAACTTCTGTGACATGTCCATCAGAGTGTCCTTTAACATCTGTCAACAATTTGTGTCAATCGGATACAAATTATTATGCGTTACTAAGGACTTCCTACCCCAAAACAGTCCAAAACTTTAACGGACAATATCTAAAAATATGCAAATTGTAAAATATGTCCAAATGTGGATATTAAAATGACCATAACTTTGGTTCTACTTGTGATAGAAACATCATTTTTTCACCATCTTAAACCTTAGTTTCCACTCTACCAAGATACACACATAACTCTGTTTGGATTTACACACACTTATGCCTGGTTTACTGGTGGTGGGTCACATATAAGCAAACATGTTATCAAAACGGTTCAAGAACAGCAGTCAGTTTACTTAACAAATGTAGGTGAAATTGAGTGGAAGTTTAATGAATTCGTGAAACATTGTATTTTGTTCAGATTGGGGGGAAAAAAGGAAAAAAAGAGATGAGCGTTGTCCTGTGAAGTGAAAATTAAATTCAGTCTTTAAACACACAAAAAGCAAATGAACCTTCTCGTCTCAAGGATTTTCAATATTATTCAACATATAAATAAATCATGGCACAAATAATTGTCGTTCAAATGTACCCTTTTACTCACATTGATGTCAGAATTGGTTACCTGTAATTAAGAGTTGGTAGAGGCACACTTTAAAGAAACACAAATTCCACTTATTGCATGTACTTGCTTTGATGGAATGACCACCTTTCAACTCTTGGCACCTTCTTTTTATCTGTGGGTGTTGTTTTCAGTTGTCAGTGTTTCTTCTCTCTCTCTCTCTCTCTCTCTCTCTCAGTTCTAGCTGTCTTTTTTTATCCTCAAACCTTGCGTCCTTAATGTCAGACAGGTTTTCTGCATTTTTTTTTCCTCTTCCTCCTCCGCTCTCTGAATGGATAGATGTGAGGACCTTGGTCCCTCAAGGGGTCGAGTGGGAAACAGAACTTGTTCACTTAGAATGCAAAGAGGGAAGAGAGGGGAATGGATGGAGGGAGGGAGGGAGGGGTGTGGGTTTGCATCTGATGTTTGGCCCTTCAAAGGTGAGAGGAGAAATCAAAGCCGACTATGGCCAACCTGATGCTGCGTCCCCTTGTCAACCTCAGGGCGTCCATCCGTCAGCCTGTGTTTAGAAGACTCCTTCATGTTGTTTTGTTACCCTCTTTTTTTTTTCAGGGGCGGGGGTTGAATTTTTACATGCCCACTCAGAAACTTTGAAGTGTGAAAAGTACCTACTTTAAAAAGTTTTCATTTATACTTTAGTCCAAAGCCAACTTCTGTTGTTTAAAAAAGATAACGTCATTTTTTTTTTTTTAGAAGTTTTCTTTACGGTTCTTTTGGGGATCTGTTCTCCATGTGGTGAGTTTGATGAGAAAGTGTAAATGTTGTCTCAATAATGTTTGATTAGATTAGATTGAACTTTATTGACTTTGACCATGTACAAATACAGAACAATAAAATGCAGTTAGCATTTGGGATGGCGACATTTCTTTAAAAAAATCTTGGTCGATCACTGAGCCTCATTAACTGGTTGAAGTCGGTCACAGAGAAAAGTGTGTTGGCTCACACACACACACACACACACACACACACACACACACACACACACACACACACACACACACTCACAGCCATTACACACACACACACACACACTCACACACACACACACACACAGCCATTACACACACACACACACACACACACACACACACACACACACACTCACAGCCATTACACACACACACACACACACACACACACACACAGCCATTACACACACACTCACAGCCATTACACACCGCAGCGCTTCAGTCACTTCACTTTTTAAACACCAGTGACACTGCGAGGTCGAGCGATGTTATGTTAAAAGCTCATTTTAATGCGTCACACATAAAGAAAACGATGTTCCAATAAATTCTGCTGCTAAATATGGTGTAACAAAAAAAACCTTAGTGATATCCATCAGCGTCAGTTCTGCACTGGTTCCTAGAATGAGGCGTAGGCTTCGAGGTGACAGCGTTTGCAACTGTTTCTCCAAAACTCTGGAATGAGTTTCCACCGGGTGTAAGACAGGCCTCTTCTCTCCTGGTTTTTAAATCACGGTTAAAACACATTATTTCGCCTTGGCTTTTAACTCTTAAACCTCTCAAATATATACTGACATAAACCTGTGTCTTAAGTTATTATGTGTATTTAACTTATTTTGCAATTTTTTTGTGAACAGCACATCTTTTTAAATGTGCTGTATAAATACAGTTGATTGATTGATTGATTGATTGATTGACTCCTTTTGCCGTCGTCCACACGTCATGTCATTGTCAGTAGGATAACACTACTCATCCACCGTGCTGTCGGGTTGTCATGGGAACAACTTGCTGTCCCAGTCTCTAGCTGCTAGCTCCAGAAGTTCTATTACCTTATATCACAGGTGTCAAACTCCAGTCCTCGAGGGCCGGTGTCCTGCATGTTTTAGATATTTTCCTCTTCCATGTGATTCAGTTTAACCCTTTAACTCCTGAGAACTAACAAAGTAACTGGTAACATGAGCAAAGTAAGACACAAATGGCAGAAAATCAAAGAAAAATTGCAAAATTTAAAAGAACCAAAATGTAGAAAAATAAACAAAAACTAATAAATATTTACAAAATGACAAATAATGTGGAAACATTTTTTTGGGAAAAAATTACTAAAGAAGAAAACTAGGATTGACATTTGACATTTCAGCAATTTAAAAAATATATATATGGTGAAATAAAATAAAAATTTAAATAAAAAAAACACCCCTTGGTTTTTGGCACCTTTTCCATGCACAAAATAAAGTAAAACTGTTGAATTTTTCAGAATATTCAAACAAAATCATCCATTCAGAGTGCATCAGCACTGACACATAAAGAGTTACTAATCAGCTCCTCATCAGACTGATAATGATGCAATGACCTCCAGGTGTAATGGAAGAGGGAAACGTCTAAAACATGCAGGACGTTGTAAACGTTGTAAACAGGTGTGAAATGGTCGTAGCACATAGATTAACTGAGCTCTGAGTTTGATATTAATACATTTCATCTTATATTCTACTGCTCATGTTCAAATTCATAATATGCTATGTATATGCTATACATATGCTGTGGACCAATCACAAAGCTTCCTCTTTATAACCTACATGATAAAGAGTTAGTGCAGTGGAATGACTGATGCAGGATGTTTTTTCTTGTTTTTTTTTAATTGGCAGAAAGTTATGACCGGACAACATTGGTGCGGTCAACCATCAGTCAAACGGTCATCGGTTCACATCCCTATTGCAGACACAAAATGACTCTTTGTACACTGTCTCTCTCTCTCTCTCTGTATATATTTTCCAGGTAAGCGTTATAATGTAGCTGATGTATCCGCAGCTCTGTGCATGAGTCTGGGACTTATCTGGTTTACGCTAGCTGACAGCAAAGTGGCCCCCAACTTCAACTTAACAGGTAATCAAATAAACACAAAAGCACCAACAGTTTCATAGCCTTTCCTTGATACTGTCTTTGAACATTTAATTTAAGGCCGGACCCATTTCACCCCTTACCCTTTCAAACGGAACTATAAGGGGTAGGGCTTGAAAATCAACCCCTATGAATTGGGACACCCCTTCAACACTCACTTACGTCATCAGTTTGGTTCACCAGTTGTTACGTAACCAAAAAACCACAGCTGTAACCAGAAGTAAACAAACATGTCTGCTGCTGTAGTTGTGTCGTTCTTCTGGATATGAACAGATTTTACTAATATCTGCGTCCAGTTGGAGAAGTGCTATGCAGCGACCAGTTATTCCATGTTTACGTAAATAGCATTTTTTTTTTAATGCCAACATTGGTTGGGAGAGATTATTGTAATCAGTGTGTGTGTGTGTGTGTGTGTGTGTGTGTGTGTTTGCAGGTGTTCTGCTCATCTCTCTAGCGCTGTGTGCAGACGCTGCCATTGGAAATGTGCAGGAGAAAGCCATGAAACTTCATAATGGCTCCAACTCTGAAATGGTATCTCATTAATATACAGTACAGGCCAAAAGTTTGGAGGCATTTTCTTTATTTTCATGACTATTTTCCATTGTAGCTGCACTGATAACAATAAAACTCTGAACGAACAGTCGACAAGTGCAGTCACAAAAATCATCAACCGCTACAACAAAACTGTCTGACATGAGGACCGGCCCAGGAAAGAAAGACCAACGAGTCACCCTAACTGGAACAGACAAGAGGAAAAATACTATTATAATGACTATAATAACGGAATAAATACATACATAAGGGCGAGGAAACAACCAGACACAGGTGACACACATAAGGAAGAATCAGCACACACACGAGGAAACAAGGGTAAAGGTCAGACTAGACAGAACACAAAAGGAAATCTATCAAAATAAACAGGAAGTGACAGACAAACATAGAAGCAAAGCATTAAATACTACATTATCATTTGTTGGATATGTCCAAACACTTGGCCTGTACTGTATATACCAAAAATATACAATATGAAAGTATCTGTCAGTCATTTCTTCACACAGTTGTAGTGTATATACGTGTGTGTGATGCTCTGGACTTGTGTTTGTTGCTTGTTCCACAGGTGCTGTACTCGTACTCTATTGGCTTTGTCTACATCCTGACAGGTCTGCTCTGTGTGGGGGGGTTAGGGCCTGCAGTAGCGTTCTGCTCAGAGGTGAGTGGACACATCACACACACTTTCTATCATATGTACATCTGAATATTAGACAATATATTGAGTAGCCCTAGTCTGGTGCTAATATCATACAATATATTCTGAGTATCAACATCGTTATGTGTTTTATTTTATGAAATGTTTAAATTGTTTCAAATGTATATGTATAGATATCTATATCTCATGCTATAACTCAATGAATACTTGTCATATCACCATGAACTTAAATGGGCATATACATACAGCTAATGTGCATCAGATGCAATGATCCCATTTGAGTAAAGGTCAAAGGTCAAGGTCACAAATACCGAAAAGGTCAAAATCACATTATGGGTTATAACTCAAGAACAGAGGGTCACAGAAGTTTCAGATGGGTACCAAACGATGCAGAATAAAGATTTATACAATTCTCATTTTGGTGTTATCACCTACGACCAATAGTTTTTGAGATCTCTGGAGGTCAAAGGTGACATGTGGCCAAATTAACTTATGTAACACTGTGTCAAACAGACATATCACGCTATAACTGGATATATTATCATAATATTACACATATATACATATAATGAAATGATCAATATTGGGTTAGGGTTAAGGGTTAAGGGTCAAGGACGCATTTAGCAGAAAGGTCAAAATCACATTATTGGCTCTAATTCAAGAACAGGTTGTCATAGAAACTGGAGATTGGCACAAAATAGTAGTGAGATTAGACATTCTCTGAATATTTGTATTTTCTTTGGTTTTCTGTTATTTTGTTGTTGTTTTGTATCACATTTTTCCTCTCTTTCCAGCATCCTGTGATAACATACGGTTATGCATTCTGCTTCTCTCTTACGGGTTATTTTGGGATCTCCTTTGTCCTCGCCTTGATTAAATTGTTCGGTGCCCTGGTTGCAGTAACAGGTCTGAATAACAGTGTTTCTACTCTTCACTCTGCATTCCCATCTGTTTCAGTCATTTAAAACCAACTGTATCCTCAGTAAGAATAATAATAGAAAAAAGAAGTAAATAGGAAAATAACGGTTTACTTTCATGCACAGGCTACAGTCACAAAATTGATGATTATCTGGTAATTTATGCAAATCATTATACTTTTAAAATCTGAAATTAGAAATAGCAAGTGGCAGTAAAGTGGTATTTTCTAAACATTAGAGTGCAGGGGTGTCAAACATGTGGCCCGTGGGCCAAATCCAGCCCCAGAAAGGGTCCAGTCCAGCCCTTGGGATAAAGTGTGTTTTATTTCAAGTGACAATGGGTCAGATCAGTAAAATACTATCATACTAACATATAAATACTCACAACTGCACATTTACAATAAAACAAACTATTATTTCACACAAAACTTGAATAACTTGAACAAATATGAACATTTTGAAATGTCTGCAGTGTAAATGTAATAATGTTCTGCCTGTTATTAAATGTTTTATGTATTTGTAGATCCACTAATAATAAATAATCTGTATGTTGTCATTGACGTGTGTAAATGATAAACTGAGACATGATCTTGTTCAAGTTGTATTACATTGCATAAATGTAAAGAGTATAAAGTACAGATATTTATATAAATGTAAAGAGTATAAAGTACAGATATTTATATAAATGTAAAGAGTATAAAGTACATATATTTATGAATACATGTAGGCAGTAAAAGTAAAAATTTGACAGAAAAATAAATACTCCAGTAAAGTACAGATACATAAAAAGTCTACTTAAGTACAATAATGAAGTACTTTTTACTAGTTTAGTTTCTGCCACCTCTGCAGATCGGGGGGGGGTCATTTTGTCACATGTACATTTTCAGCGTCTTACTCTTAACTGTTCTACATTGAACAGAATGTACACTTGTACAGTATAAGTTTGGGATTGTGTTTTGTATTTAAAGTTTTTATATTTATAGGCACAAAATGTGTTTATTTAAAAAAAAAAATTTTTATTTCCCTTCACAGTGACCACCGGGCGAAAGGCCATGACGATCGTACTTTCCTTCATGTTCTTCACCAAACCTTTCACTTTTCAGTAAGTATTTTCACCTTTTGACTTTGATCACTTTTCCTCTTGTTTTAAGTAAGTCTTGAGTGTGACCCCCCCCCACCTCTCCTTTGACTAAAGAACACTTGATTTGGTTTTTATGTCCTCAGTCCATTTTTAGACGACTCTGCTGCTCCGTCTCCCTGTTTTTGACTCCTTCCCTCACCCCTGTAAACTCTGTGTGGTCAGAGGGGTCTCGTTTTCTCATTTCTACCTCTCTTGTTCTGGATCTACATTGTGACTTTTCTGCACAAATAAAAACACACACACTAGATACTAAAGTCTGAGCAGCAAAACTTGTTTGTCTGGCCAACTTCACTCTCCCTCCAGCTGGTGTGTGCCCTCTATAGTCCCTTTTTTGACTGAAGTTTACAGTCTTTAAAAGTAGCACTTTCCATAGTTTCATTACACTCCTGTTCATGGGCCAGTGTGTTCACAGTCATATGTTGGGTTTATTTGGCAAGAACTCTTGTCTATAATAGTACTCCAGTTAAGACAAATACAGGCGCACTTAAAAGACTTGAATTTTTTCCAAAAACACAGTGTGCCTTATAATTCAGAACACTTTATGTATGGGTTAATTCTGGTTGTGCTTAGTGACTTGGAATTTTGACTTTTTATCTCATGATTCAGATTTTTTTTGTCATAATTTTGGCTTTTTACCATAATTTTGAATTTTTATCAGATGTTTTTTTCTTTTTATCTCATAATTTTGACTTCTTACCTCATCATTTTGGCTTTTTGTTACATATTTTGACTTTTTATCTCATAAGTTTGAGTTTTTTTTATTGCATAATCTTACTATTCACCTCATGATTTAGATTTTTGTGTCTCATATTTTTGACTTTATCTCATAATTTCCCCTCGGGCCAGACAATGCCACCTGTTCTGTGGGAAACGCTGAAAAGTTTATATTAAATTAATATCTCCATTTTCATCTCATAATTTTGACTGTCTAACCATGTGCTTCGTCCCGCTCAGGTATATTTGGGGTGGCCTTCTGGTGCTTTTCGGCATCTTCTTGAATGTTTACAGTAAAAACAAAGACAAAATGAAACTTCCTTCCATCAAGGACCTCACGAGCTGGCTGCTAACGGGAAAGAAAGTCCGATTTCTCTCCCAGACTGTATAGAAGACACCCACAGACATCCCTTCTGATGTGGACTTGGCCCCAGACCGTGTCGGTGAGGGGGGGGTTTAATGCTGAAACCTGACCGACAGGTTTGATGACCATCAACATGGAGCCAAGGACGAGTAACAGGGTTTGACCAGGGATCAGCTGACACACTTAAACTCTGACGTGCGATGGGAGTCATTGTGTCCTGTCTGTAGACCGCCACTACATCACTGATGTAGAACTGAATGGCATAGATCAGCCTCTCTGAAGCAAACTGAAGGAAGTATTTTATTTTATTTTTGTTTTAAAAGGGGATCATGACAGTTGAGGACTCTCTGAAAGCAGTGCTGCAGAGCCTCGCACAAACATTCCCCCACACGGAGGACCACCCAGAGGACTCTCTAAAGGGAAAGCCAGCGCCTTAGCTAACCAAATCGCATAGTTTTGCACTGGAAATGACTTGTGCACTTAAAACCAGGGGTCTCAAACATGTGGCCCGGGGGCCAACTGCGGCCCGCAAAAGGTTGCAATGCGACCCATGAGGTGTTACGGCTCAATTTGAATTTGGTTTAATGTGGCCCCTGAAGTAAAATGACTTTGACACCCCTGGTACAGAGTGTTAAAAAAAAAAGAATGTTTGTCTCCAGCCTGAAACAAAACATAGATATGAAAAAAAAGGCATCTTTGCCTCCGCATGTGCCACAAAAAAACTAAATAAATAAGTTGTTTTACATAATCATTGTCTTGATAAAAGTGACTTTTTTCACAGTTTCTTGATAATTTCTATCTTAACTGTGCTCTGTGTGATTATACTGTATGGTGACATGTGTGTGAATACACTGTTCCATCAACACTATCAACTGCCATCATTTACTAACCATGTGTTTGGGTAAAAGGGTGACACACTTTTTACAATAAAATTAACTGAGACATTTCCTCTACACTCTTCCACTGTTTGTGTGTGTGTGTGTGTGTGTGTGAGAGAGAGAGTGAGTGAGGTAGGGCTGCACAATATTAGAATATTGCGCTTTTTTTACACAGCTATATATATAAAATATTACAATATGAAAACATCGTCAGGAGTAAATAACAGCTGTGTGGTGCTGACACAAACGGTCAAAGAGATTAGTTTTCGACACTGAACATACATTTCAGTGTCATCCTTGTAGCTGAAATAAGTAAATAAAATTAATAATTTTTTTAAATTTAAAAGTAAAATCAATGAAAAAGACAAATTAAAACAATAAATGGGTATAAAATGTAAACGGTTAAATAATAAAAAATAACTAGAAAAGCACTCTGAGAGCTCAGACATCCACCATGGTAGATACCCCCCACCTAATTTCCAGATCTCCCCATTACTACCCTGAAAATTTCAGCAAAGTCCTTCCATTAGTTTTTGAGTTATCTTGCAGACAGACAAACAAAGTCTGGCAAAAACATTACCTTGGTGGAGGTAAAAGTATATATACAAATAAGTATAAACATTTAAACTAAAAATCAATGACTAAATAAAAAAAATAAAAAAGATTAAGTTAAATGAATAGAATGAAAAAGACTAAATAAATATAACAAGGGGTGACGAGATCTCGCGAGATGTAATTTGGCGAAATTTCTCGTGAGTTGAAATTGTGTCTCGCGAGGTTTTTTATCCCAAGTAATTAACCATCCTATTTCAGTTAAGGGTAAGTGACACTGGCACTTTCTCAAAACAGTAGGGGGCGGTAATGCGCCGAATATGCTGTGCGTTACCCGCCCAATAAAAACCACAAGAAGAAGAAGAAGTAATAATGTGGCGGGAAAACAGGTTTTTGACCCGTGTCCACTCTACTTCCTGAACTCCTCCCGATACTTTTCACTTCTGTTCTGTTCCTCCAGTTTGTTTTGCTAG
Source organism: Siphamia tubifer (assembly GCA_020466265.1). Lineage (NCBI taxonomy): Eukaryota > Metazoa > Chordata > Actinopteri > Kurtiformes > Apogonidae > Siphamia > Siphamia tubifer. The sequence continues at coordinate 36,676,355 of CM035802.1, read as the reverse complement.
CTCTGATATTAGCACAGTGAGAAAAAGGATGGACAGTGTTTCTGGAGCTACATGTGCTGCTGTTGGTTCTAAAAACTGAAGAAAACACTGAACTAGTGGTTAGTGTTTGACCACAAACCTGACATGAAGAGACAATGTTCACGCCCTCTGTTGTTTTAGTTTTTCACAAGCCTGATGGAGACTCTGAATAACAGGCCTGAAAGAATCCACCCCAAAATGTTTTTGTGTTCCCAACACTCTGGACAAAAACCAACCAAGGATAATATGTTTCCAGAGTCACTGAACAGAAGACTGTGTCCACAAAGAAACAAAGTCAACTTTAATCTGATGGTAAGTTCAACAACTTTAACTATGAAATGAAAGTTTTAACTATGAAACTGACAATAAAGAAGTTGTCATTCACTAACATCGCTAACAGTGTTTTACTAAAACAAATGATGGAATAAACAATGTTCACCATATAGACTAATGTTCATAGACAGTAGAGCTAATGTTACACCATTGGTTAATAGTCTACAGTAGTCTACAGTGGGTTGACTAATGTACCATGACTTTTTCTGTCAGATACACAAGCCCCATATTTGATTTTTTGAAAAAGGAGAAATATATAATGTTTTATTTATTTTAGTTTGAATTAGTAGAGGAAGCAGTAACATACTTGTCAGTGACATACTTGGTCAGGCTGTGTTTGCATTATTTAAAGTCTGTACTGACAGAGAAGAACTTTTTGTTTTGCATTTGATAAAAGTAGAAATATATAATTATTTATTTTAACTTTTCTAACATTTTATTTTAGTTTCAATTCGTAGAGGAAGAAGTTTATTAAAAGTTAACACTTACAGAGTTACAAAATCCACGTCCATTCGTCTCTTCACACCTCTAATAAATATATATATATATATATGTGTGTGTGTGTATAAAAAATAAATGATTAAAAATAAATTGCCAAATTAAAAAATATGATTAAATGAATAATTACATTAAAAAATAAAATAAATGACTAAAAATACATTAATAATAGAAAAGTTAAAAAATAAAAATGTATACAAATAAATAGAAATAATTAAACAAAAATCAAAGAATAAAAATAAATAACTAAATAAAAAAGAGATTAAATAAACAATTAAATTAAAATAAATAATCAAAATAAAGAAAAATAAAATGACTAAGAATAAATAATGAAAATATTCAATTAATTAAATAAATACAAATAAATCAAATAAATGAAATCAAATAAAAAATAATTGCAGGCCCTGTGATGTGACTATAGCACCTACCCTCGTGTGAGACTCATCAGCGTACTCTAGTGTGAGACTCATCAGCGTACTCTAGTGTGAGACTCATCAGCGTACTCTAGTCTCTCCTTTTGCTTTGCTTGAGAGCAGAGTTGAAATGTTGCCAAATGTGTGTGTGTGTGTGTGTGTGTGTGTGTGTGTGTGTGTTTATCTATCCTGTGGCCTTGGGCATGTTTGATTAGTAGTCCTAAAAAAATAAAACCAGCACAACTCGACAGAAAATAAAGCGTGTTCACTTCTGTTCATTTGTTCATTTGGTTTTATTGTGTGTGTGTGTGTGTGTGTGTTTATCATCCACCAGCGTTTTCTCTAAATTATGATGGTGATGACACACACCTGCTTTTTCACTTTCCTCTGTGGGGACATTCAAACACATTAAGCAACATTTAGTTTAGATTTTCCTTCCTTGTGGTAAAACTCACTATTCTACCAATGGAGGGAAAAATATTGTTTTAACAGCGGCGGTGAAGAGTAAATATCCTGTAGGTACGACTGGACTGGACTGGACCATGTACTGTACTGTTTGAACATCGACATTGCAGTGTACATGTGCACAACACTAAAAATAATCGCAGGACCTGCTATTTTTCTTAAATTTTTTATTTGTTGTAATTTATTTCTGTTTTTAAAATGTATTTATTCAATTATGTTTATTTTATTTTTTACTTGTATTTATTTTTAATTGTTTTAGCTACTAGAATTTGATCATTATGATTGTTATTATTTATTTAATTTTTATTTATTTGTCTTCATTCATTTATTTTGGCTGTGGTTCAGTTGGTAGAGTGGGTCGCCCAATGACCAGGAGGTTGGCGGTTCGCGTCCCAGCTCTGGCTGTCAACATGTCGAAGTGTCCTTGGGCAAGACACTGAACCCTCACTTAGGCCTGACCTTTGACCTTAGAAACCTACTGGTGTATGAGTGTGTGTGTGAATGTGAAGCTAATGTAAAGCGCTTTGAACCATGAAGGTGGAAAAGTGCTATATAAGCACAGACCATTTTTATATTTATTTATTTCAGAATTAGAAAGAGTTTTATTGCCATTGTTCGTATTGTACACATGTAGTATACAACTAGGAATTTGTCTCGGTGTAACGCTGCAACATTCAACATATAGTATATCAATAAAAAGAAAAAGAAAAAAAATTTTTTTATATATATATATATAGTATAAAAAAATAATAAAAATGCTAAGCATGCACCAAGATAGAATAAGATAAAAAATAAATATAGTTAGAATATGCAATGTGCAAGTCAGTGCAAAGGAGACAAAGGCATTATGTTGGTCATGTGTCCAGTGTTGGCTGCTGTACTTAGTGCTGGGGAGTCTTTTTTGTTCTTTTTTCACATTTTATTTATATATTTTTTTATTTATATTTATTTGTTTTTTATTTTGGTGACAGGGATTTTATTTATTTATTATTATTTGTTGTGTTTATTTAGTTATTTATTTTATTATTTTTTATATATTTTATTTATTTTTATTCTTTTTTTTTATAGATTTTTTTTTTATTCATTTATTTTTACAGTTTTTTAAGTTTTAATTTTATATTTATCTGTTTATTTATTAATTATTAATTATATCTACTAATTTCAGCTACAATAAAGTTGACACTTGGTCACCACACAGCTGTTATTTACTCCTGTATTTTTTCGTACCGCAGAGTTAAACAAAAACAATCACCATGTCAGTTTATTTTTAGTTATGCAGCTCTAATCAACATTTTAGAGAGAGAGAGAGAGATAGTCTTTAGACAATTATCGCAGGTGTATGTAAACTTCTGACAAACTAAATAAATGTGATCTAATATTACAGACGAACTGGAGGCTTTGACACTGACGACACAAACGTCTGAGTGTCTTTTGTCCTTGATAATCACTCTGTGGGTACGAGTGTGTGTCATTGCCATGGATCCTGGTGTGAAATGACAGGAAGTTGCCAGCTCAGCAGGAGGTGGCGTCGACTGACTCTGTCTGTGATCCTAATACAAGCCCAGATATTACACTCTCACTTCCAGGCGGGAAACCCAACACTGGGCCAATTAGTAATTTAGTATTTCATAAAATTTGGCAGCTTGTGTCTGATGACAAACTGACAGAGAACCCGTCTGCTCCAGGGAACCTTTGGCACACACACACACACACACACATACACACACATACACACACACACACACACACACACACACACACACACACACACACACACACACACACTGAGGACTTTTTACGTTGTTCTCCAAAAGCAAAGGGAGGAACGTTGCACAGATTGGAAGTATGTAACTCGGATGAAAACACAAAATGACTTTAGTTGCTTTCTTCAAATTTCACAGCAGTCGTCGCATAACGTTTCTCACATACACTGTAAAACAGAGATGGTCAAACTATTTATATTATGTAAAAAAAGTTTGCTTAAGGAGCGCTACCTGGACTCAAAATAAGTAATAATAATTAGAGGTGCTCTATTGGATAGGAAAAAACAGCAAAAACAAAGAAAAATTCCAAGGCACTCTCTTAAAAGTGAAGAATAAAAAGCCTTTATTAAACTGGCTTGGTTACAAAAACCTATAAAATCATATAAAAACATATAAAAAACCCCAACGCGTTTCGGCATAATGGCCTTCATCAGGGAGTCAGTTTATATTATGTATTTGACACTTTAAACAATTTCACCTAAATTTCTTAATAAAGTCAATTAAATGTTGTTTTTGAACCATTTTAATAACATGCAGTTTGTGTTTGATTATATTATAAATGAAAATATTCAGATTAAAAACTTTGATATTAGAGGCAGGTCCTGTTAAATGATGCAATAGATCAAACATTTGTGGATATTGCTGTTTTGGACGACATATGGACATTTTTTTGGTTTGTTTTGGATGTTTTTGTTGGACTATTGTTAGAATATGGTTCCCCTGTGGATAATTATGAGACTTAAAGGTTCATTTCAGCTGTTTGACATTTGTATTTTAAACAAATGAGTGACTGTAGCTGCTGTGGATATTTGATCTGAAACTGGATTATTATATAGGGATTTTAACCGCATCAACGTTGTCCAGTCATAATGTTCTGTCATCGGGTAAAGGAAAAACATTCATTACTGTACTTAATGGGATAGTTCAGTATTTTTCACATGAATGTGTATGTCATACAATACTTCAAATCTATTTAATTGCAGTATTTTCCACACTATAAGGTGCACTGGACTATAAGGCGCATTAAGTGAAGTCAAAATTATCAGATAAAAAGTCAAAATTTACGAGATGAAGTAAAAAGTCACTAAGTGCAACCACAATTAATCCATATATAATGTGCTGTAGTTTTTGGAAAAAATGAAAGTCTATTAGTGCACCTTATGGACCATAAGTTATGTTAAATAGTGTATTTTAATTGTCAGTTAGTTGCCATAGTTTATTTCAGTAGACAATGGTTAAAGTTTTGTGAGTGTGCAGCCCTCAGTTCAACTGCATTTATATGATTGATGAAGAATAAAGGAGCCCATTATAGGCTGAGAGGTGATGATGCAGTGTTAAAACATTAGTTTGCCATTATATACTACCTTTGATGTACAGCATATAGCGCTGCTTCATCGCTATGGGAACAGCTGCTCTCCTCCAGCTCCCTGAAAGGTCATTATGGGATGGGAAAGCCCAGTTGACCCAAGGCAAAGTACATCATTTGTCTTTTAGCACCAGGAGAACACACCTACCAAAGCAGGCTGACCCCTGTTAGAACGCTGAAGATTCTAGCTATTTTTCAAAGCCACACAGGAATTTACCGTCCACTTAAGTCAGCACTTTTTGATTGTTTCACATAAACATTTGTCTTTTTTTCCCCACGTCGACTTAGTGTTTTGCTAGGTTATCATATGGTCAAATGTGACTTTTTCATTGTGTAACTTGGGGGTGGAGGGGGTTCTGGTTGGATATAATAAAATGCATTAAATGTGGGATTATAGAGTAATATACAGGACTGGGTGATTTTCTGAATTTGGTTTCACTTTGTGTCCCCTCAGATTTAACCTCAAAGATTTTAATATAAACTAAACCACAAAATTAATTGTAAAACATGAAATGAAAATGTCCATGTGTCTGCATTAGAACACACAGACGTATTTTAAATGGTATATTTTCAAACATTCTATGGTTTTATGAGGCGTAGAGTTCAGCCAAATGAGCACGTCCCCACTGAGCAAAGTTACTGTTTTTTATTGAATGGAAAACAAAAATAGTTAGTAACCAGTTTTTTCTGCTAATATAATTATTTATCCGTCTACTTTCACCTTAATATAAGAAAAATGTAAAAAAAAATGTAAAAAATTATAAAATAGCACGATTTAATTTACTCCCCTAGTATTGTTCAACCCCGTAACTGGATATTAATCACACATTTATTTAAATTTTTTTTAATAATGGTTCAGTCCAACTTCCTAATCACCCAGGAAGTGACATAATTAAAGTCTTTTTCCACTCAAACTGTAAATATCTTACTGATATTTCATAGTTTTTTTTATCGTCAGATTGACATTGTCCAGCTCAACATTTCAACCCTGTTACAAGCATAAATTATATGTAGAATTGTCTTGGAAAACTTTAATTTCTTGTTTTCCTCATGCGTTCTAATGCTCCATACCTTAGCTAATGTGGATCTGTGGCTATTTTTAGCTAAAGTCTTCATCCCTATAAACACTGTTATGGGGATGAGTCTTTGTTACGGGGTTGAAGGTTGGACTGTTCTTATGTCAATCTCTAATGTGCACCCAATACAGAGAATCACCTGACGAGTTTGACTTTTTCTATCATTTTTTTTTCTCCTTATTCTCCCCACCCCCACCCATCTCACACACACACACACACACACACACACACACACACACACACACACACACACACACACACACACACACACACACACACACACACACACACACACACACACACACACACACACACACACACACACACACACACACACACACACACACACACACACACACACACACACACACACACACACACACACACACACACACACACACACACACACACACACACACACACACACACACACACACACACACACACACACACACACACACACACACACACACACACACACACACACACACACACACACACACACACACACACACACACACACACACACACACACACACACACACACACACACACACACACACACACACACACACACACACACACACACACACACACACACACACACACACACACACACACACACACACACACACACACACACACACACACACACACACACACACACACACACACACACACACACACACACACACACACACACACACACACACACACACACACACACACACACACACACACACACACACACACACACACACACACACACACACACACACACACACCTGGTTACCTAGGCCATTCCACCCCTGCTCTCACATCACTGTGGCCCTTCCTAATAAATAATGGGAGGTGTCCAGAGCTCATCATCCCAGCAAATAGGCTGCTATATAATATGCGGTCCATTTCAGATGAGTTTCTATATAATATGTGGTCCGACCTCAGATCGCCACAGCGGGGAGGGCTGGCAGCTCATTCATTATGGGTGCAGTGGGTTCAGTGGGGGCAGTAAGGTGGGGAGGTGAGGGATATGTAAAGATGTTCACACATACAATCCATACTGTCCTTGAACAAACAGGAAATACATCTACGTACGCATACATGGACACATTTTCTTATGTTATGTTTTCCCATTTTTGAAGTTATTTATATATTTTTTTTCCAAAATCAAAGGTAGTAAATCACAGAACACTGTTACATTCTGGACTCTGGAGCGTCTTGTTTTGTTAGTTTATTTTGTGTCTTAATGTTCTGTCATTGTTAGTGTCTGAGCTTTTATTTTGTCACGTTGGTTCATGTTCACTCTGTCCTGTTTTACTCATTCACATGACACTTAAATAGGGGAAGGAACAGGTGGGTTCACTCATACAGATAAGAGGGGTGGGAGAGGAAAACACCAGGTGACAGGAAGTAAAACAATACAGAGTGAACATGAACCAACATGACAAAATAAAAGCCTAGACACTAACAATGACAGAACAGGAAGGTGCAAAAAAAATGAACAAAACCAGACGCTTCAGAGTCCAGAATGTAAACAGGTGGTCTGTTTATGACACATATTTATTATTAAACACTATCATATGTGAATATCAGAGCATTTGTCAAAAGAATCTGAATTTATCTTGACTCGCTCCATTCACTGTCGTTCACATTTTTTGTGAGCTAAGCACCCATGGACCAGAAGTAGAAGGGCGGGACTTAACTTCTCCATTGACTGGGGGGGGGGACTGTATGGTTTTTATTTTTACCTGTTTGTGAATTTCAAACATCGAGAGAGCAGTAATTTTTGACAGCGACCAAAAGTTACTTTAGGTTTTGCATGTGACCAGGAAGTGAACGACAACATTCGTTTACCATTGAACTATGGTGAAAACCACTATAAGTCTGTCTGTCCCATCAGAGCCAGTATGACCAGGTCTGAGAGGTGATCCGAGAGAAGTGGTTATATCTCAGACCAGATAGAATCTGGTGGGAGTTTTTTCATTCACATGGTCTGACCTTCAGACATCAGATGGGTCAACACCTATAACCTTAACCTTTGACCCCTAACCTTCAGACAACAAATGGGTCAACACCTATAACCTTAACCTTTGACCCCTAACCTTCAGACATCAGATGGGTCAACACCTATCACCCTAACCTTTGACCCCTAACCTTCAGACATCAGATGGGTCAACACCTATAACCTTAACCTTTGACCCCTAACCTTCAGACATCAGATGGGTCAACACCTATGTCTCCATCAGGTCATATTTTGTCGTCATATCCAGCCTTGGTGGACGTCTGTTGTCTGTCACTGCCTTGTTAGATTTAATATTATTTATATTTTAATTCTGCCTCCAGACTTTTAAATAATTTTTTCAACAGGTTGACAAAAATACCTGGTGTGTCCCCCCTGCCCCCCCTCCCCCTTTAATTCTTCTCTCCTGTCGTTTTCTCTCTTCACTCCATCTTCCTCCCACCTCCTCCTCCTCCTTCTACCTCAGACTCATTACCCCCCCCCACCCCCCAGCCCAACCTCTGTGAGCAGCCCTGCTCATATAATATGATGGCCATCTGCTAGGCTGAGCCACGCTTCCCAAAAGCCCCGGGGCTGGATGTTTATCTGTCGTCCCCCTCTCAAACTCCTTTTAAGGATGCAAAACATATCAGCCATCATCGCCGCTACAATTAGCACAGGTGCTGCTGAGCTGTAAAGTGATCAGGAGAAATGGGAGGAAACATAATTGAAGTGGATTAGAGCGGAGAGGTGGGAGGAGAAGAAAATGAAAAAGTAAAGATTGTGGAGGCTTGGACAGCGGCCCTGCTCTGCTGTTTGAAATTGACTGGGCTGTGATTAACGTTGGTGCAGAGCGGGAGTGGAAGACGTCCTGGCAAGGAGTGAGAGTTTTTAAACAGCTGTCTAGTGTTTTTCTTACCCTACTGTTCCTGTGACTGTGCTGCTGTCCTGGTAAAATATGGGCCTGGAAATGTGGGATGGTGTTATTAGACAAAACTGATATTGTTATTAAAAAAAACAAAACATTAAATTAATACAAAATAAATGAATTAAAATAAATGAATATTTAAAAATCAAGTCAATAAATGCATTATGCATTTTAAAAAAATTGTTAAAAAAAAAAAACCCCAACCCTACAAATGAATAAATAAAAATAAATATGTAAAAAAAAAGAAATTTCAAATTAAATAAATGAATGAATTAATAAGACAAATAACAAAATAATAAATAAATTAATAAAAATAAATGAACAAAAATAAGTACATTTTTCATGAAATGAAATAATAATGTATACAAATAAATAAGAAAAAATGTAATAAAAATAATTGCAGGACCTGTCATGTGACTATCGCTCACACATACAGTATGATGTCGATGCTCAAACATTATATTGTGCAGCTCTAGTGTATCATACAACAACAATCAGGGCTTTTTATGCTCCTTTTTTGAACATTTTTCTACACCGGCTCTCTTTTCCAATTCCTCCTGAGGACTTTGCATTGCAGTGTGTGTGTGTGTGTGTGTGTGTGTGTGTGTGTGTGTGTGTGTGTGTGTGGTCTGTGTGTCTTACAATAAAAAGCCAAATGTATGACAAACCAAACCTTCTGCTATTTGCTCTGTTAGAACACGAGGCAGCGAAATGTGTGCATACATATATGTACTGTACACACACACACACACACACACACACACACACACACTGCAGACTTTAGACCAAGGCCGAGAATATTCTGCAGCAGTCACTCATGAAGAGAAATTCTTAATAATAAATATCCAGCCAATAATGAATGTGCTGCTGGCTGCAGTTGTCTTGAGGGCATAATATCTAATTTCCTCCCAATGTTTCATATCCCTACCCCTGCATGTCGACACAGTCCATCATTACACCCCAATGCAGGTTCCTATCACTTTTATTTATTTTTCAAATCAATATATAAATCAAAGCCCGGACAGATGAGATCCAATAAATTACAGAGTGCCGGACAAATGCGGAATGTTAACAGTGTACCAGGAGAGGAGATTCCCATGGGTGCTGCCTGCTCTGTGCTGTATGTTCCGGAAGAATCCACTAAAAGTCATTTTAAATCACATCTAACTTGAATATTACTCAGTGCTGTTTTTTTTTTTTTTTTTTTGCAAGTGGGAAAACTCATCTCCACTACATCCAGACCTTATCTGAATAAGTTTTGTTAGATTTCTTGGATCTCCACTGGTGCCATATCATATATTTTTTTTGTTATATAACTTCCTGTCTGTCGTTGAGCTGTTAACATTAAGGCCTTTTTTCTGAATGTGGTGCATTTTGCTGATTTTCATGTAAACTAAACAACTAAATACATTCTAAAACACGAAATATGAAAATAAATGTCCATGTGTCTGCATTATAACACACATTTATTTTAAATATTATTAATCTTGCCCAACATTGATTGGGTGAGATTATTGTAATCACCTTGTGTGTGTGTGTGTGTGTGTGTGTGTGTGTGTGTGTGTGTGTGTGTGTGTGTGTGTGTGTGTGTGTGTGTGTGTGGAAAGAGACATATCATGCTATAACTCAATGAATACTGTAGATTTCACCATGAAATGACATGAGCATATAGATACAGCTAATACGCATCAGATGCAATGATCCATTTGAGTAAAGGTCAAAGGTCATACTTAACTAAAAGGTCAAAAGGACATTATAGGTTATAACTCAAGAACAGAGGGTCACAGAGGGTCAAACGATGCGGAATTAAGTTTGATACAATTTTCATAATTGGCGTTATCACCTATGACCAATAGTTTTTTTAAATCTCGCGAGGTTAAAGGTGACATGTGGCCAAATTAACTTGTGTAACACTGTGTGTGTGTGTGTGTGTGTGTGTCAACCATAGACGTATCATGCTATAACTTAATCAATACTGGATATATTATCATAATATTACACACACTGACGCATATATACATATAATGAAATTGTCAATATTGCTAAAGGTCAAAGGTCAAAGTCGCATTTAGTAGAAAGGTCAAAGTCACATTATTGGCTCTAATTCAAGAACAGGTTGTCATAGAAACTGGAGATTGACACAAAATAGGAGTGAAAAATACTGAACTATCCCTTTAAGGCAGCACCCAGTACAGAGTATCACTCACTAGCAGCAGTTGAACAGTGCTTGTCTTCAATAATTTTTCAAATGAAGGAATAACGGTACCATCCATCACCACCAGGCATTTATTAAAATTGAAGTAAGAGATGTAAAAAAAAAAAAAAATAGAGCAGTGCAGCGTTGGTGATCTTCTGTACACCAGCTACAGGACGTGTGACTCACACCGGTCTATTCCAAGCTCAGCCACATGGAAAAAGAGGAGGGTTAGCGGAAAAAAGGTAAAGAAACGAGGGCAAGAGGATAGAGAGGAGGTGAAATAGAGCATAGAGAAGAGGGTGTGTGTGTGTGTGTGTGTGTGTGTGGGAGGGGGGGGGGGGGGGGTCATAAACCTGCAGCTGCTACCATCAAGTCTCACTGTAGACTGTGAAGGTACAGGGGGGGGGGGACCAGTCGGCGTGGGCATAGACCCAGAACATGAAGGGCAAGCAAAGAGGGCACACACACACACACACACACACACACACACTTGTATCCATGTCTCATGAGGACCAAGTTTGTAGCCATTGGGTAGTGAGTGTAAACACATCTTTTAAAAAAAATTAAATAATAATAATAATTAGGAATTTTTTTAAAAACAATACAAATAAATGACATTTTTTGTAATCATTTTAAAAATAAAAACATTGAAAATGTAATTAAAATTAAAAAAAATCACAATAATATTAAAAATAAATAAATAAATACTAAAAAAAATAAATAGCTAAAATAATTTGAAAAAGACATAAAAAATAAATAGTAATAGATATTTTTAAATAATACAAATGAATAAATAAAAGTATAAATAAATAATTTGAAAAATGCATAAAAATAAACTTTTGTAAAAACTAAAAGCATCTTCAAAACTTTGAAAATACATGTTTCACTTTCACTTTATGAGGACTTCTGGAAAAAACAAATTAATGACTGTATTTATTGGGCCACATCATTTCTATTTCACTAGTGGGGACTTTTATTTATATTTAACCCTTATGGGGACATGAATTTTGGTCCCCATGGTGTGACTGTGTAAACATATCAATGTCCCCATAAAGACAGTAATACAAGCACACACACACAGTTGTACCTGAACGTGGCACTGGTTTCTATCCATAGGAATATGCTTCCATCAGTCCCCATAAGGTCAGAACACACCTTAGCGCTGACACCACATGACATGCATATGTGTGGAGGCGACGCCAGGCAGCAGGGGGGGTTTGAAGGAGATTCCCACTGACACTGGTCTAGTGGACGGACACACACATACACACACACATACATACACATACATACACATACATACACACACACACACATACACACATACACATACACACACATGGACATGGAAACACACACATATGGACACACGCACACACACACACACACACACATCCATACACACGGACACGGAGACACACACACACCTTCTGCAAAGTCAAACAGACCCTCTTTAAAACAAAGACTGCGTGGACAAACCATGTTATAAAAAAATGACAATGCCATTTGTTTAAATATATATATATATATATATATATATATATATATATATATATATTGAATATATATATTGAACTTAAACAGATTAGTGGTCGACACAGAACTTACATTTCAGTTCCATCCGTCTTGTAGCTGAAATAATTTTAAAAATACAAATAAATAATAAATAAATAAAATGTTTTTCTTTAAATATATAAAAAAATTAATGAATAAACATGTAGCAAACACAGGATGTACTTTTCAGTTTTGTCCTTCTTGTAGCTGAAAAATGAAATAAATAAATAACAATAAGCACTCTGAGAGCACAGACCTCCGCCAAGGCAGACCACCCCCCTCTGAATGAAGAGAGGTCCACCAAGGAGGTTATGATTTTACCACTGTCTGTCTGTCTGTCTGTCTGTCTGTCTGTCTGTCTGTCTGTCTGTCTGTTTGTCTGTCTGTCTGTCTGTTTGTCTGTTGGCAAGATAACTCAAAAAGTTATGGATGGATCTTTATGCCTTGGCAGAGGTTTGTGCTCTGAGTGTTTTTCTAGTACTGAAGATAAAAAGGATTTTATTTTTTTAAAGTCATATGTTTAGCGTGTGTGTGTGTGTGTGTGTGTGTGTGTGTGTGTGTGTGTGTGTGTTGTATTTTATCAAGAAAATTCCTGTTTGTTCAGAATGTGTGGTGAAGTTTAGATCTGTCTCTGAATAATGAGAGGTATCACAGCAGGCTCAGTCCTTTTTCTAAAGCTTTTAGTTCTCCAGAGCACCTTTAAAAAGAAGTTCCCATCTTTTTTAAAACTCCTAATGTTCAACTCTTCTCAGTCTACAAGCTGGATCTAGTCTGCTGAGGATTATGGCAGTGTTTCCTATGAGCCCAGCAGCAGTCTTAACAATACAAACACATAATAACTTAATAACACATAATCACTTTGGTAGGTTGGATGATGAAATTATGACATTTAAAAGGTTCTGGTATTATTGTATTATACCTGTGCCTTTTGTCTTTAGATTACATTAATAAAGGATTAGGTGAAGCCCTATATGTACAGAAAGGGTCGAGCTGTGGTTAAAGGGTAAAGGAGTGTAATGCTTTTCTTCTTTACATGGGTGTAACCTAATGATTGGCAGCTTGAAAGAAAGTCAAATATTCTTTTCTCTAATGATGGATAGAAGGTTGTAGCAGCAGCAGCAGCAGCAGCAGCAGCAGCAGCACAGGCTCAGCGCATCCTGGTGGACCTTTTACAGAGGAAAAATATGAGTGTTTAGTTTAGTTTATTACATACTACATAGATATATACTTTATTAATCCTTTTTCAAGGAAAGTGCTTTTGTTACAGCAGCAGAAAAATCACTGTTCATCATCACAGATCACACACACAGATCACTATTACCCATAAAAAGATCACTATTGAGCATCAAAAGATCACTATTACCCATAAAAAGATCACTATTGAACATAAAAAGATCACTAGTACACATTAAAAAGATTACTCTTGCACATTATTGCACTATAAAAGATAACAAATACATAAGCAAGTAAAATATATATATTTTTAAGAATGTAAGGGAGGCCAAAAGTTTAATATGTTTATAGAGCTTCTAAAGTTTAAACAACATCACTCTTCAGTGGTAGTTAAGTAGAGGGTCCCTAAAGACAAAGACAAGTGTCCTCAGGTCTTCATGTCCTCAGATAGTGTGTCCACAGTTACTGATCTACACACATAGACCTCTGGGTTCAGAAGACGTCTGAGGACAAAGACCATAATAGTCCATTGTCCAGTGGACAGTTCGACACTGTGGAAATACACAACTTTGTTGCATTCTATTTTAAAAACAACAACCTGTTAGTAGACTAAGCTTGGCTGTTGCATAAACATTTACATTTATAATGAAGTCCTATAAGATAAGACAAAGAAATGTGTCGTGTGCATTTAACTCATCCTTCTAAGGAGCAGTGGGCACCCATGGGCGGCACCCGGGGACCCATCTGCAGACGTCGAGCCAGGCTTATGGTCTGTTACCTGGCTGGAGGATTTGACTCTAACAAACATGTTTTTGGGTGATGGGGGAAAACCGGAGCACTTGGAGAAAACCCATCCACACACGGGGAGAGAAACATGTAAACTCCAAAAAAAAATTAAATCACCTTGCTTTTTTTCACGTCTTAAAGAGAAATAAAAACCACTTGACAAATAAAAATGTTGACGAAGGTTCTGATAATTAATGCGTCAAAGGGTTAATTTCGGCTGTTTTGTCGTAAAGGCTCACCTGATACCTTACAATCGATAATGGCTAAAGCCCTGTGAAAATGAACCTATTATTAGCTGTTGTGCTAAAAGCAAAAATCATACGTTTATTTTCTGTTTTATTTAAAGTAAGCTGCAATGAGTCTTTTTTTTTTTTTTTTTTTTTAAACATTCATAAAAGCCTTCATGATAAGGCAGCAAACAAACAAACAAAAAAAAAAGGTACCAAACCTCAAACCACGTAACGGTTTGAAACAATTGCATACAGTATGTTTTAATGCTACGCTGCGAAGGAAAATCTCATTTAAAAACAATAGCAAAGCAGAAGGCAGTTGTTTCTAATATGGAGAATATAAAGAATAAATAATCCAGTTGTCTGCGGTGCCCAACGCAAAGCAATTTAACGCATCAGTGGCATCCGCCTATTAATTTCCTGTAGAAGGAGAGAGAGCGAGAGAGAGAGAGAGAGAGAGAGAGAGGCGGGGGGTGGGGGGGGCCTGGGAGCACTGATTGGAGGGACAACACAGCCGCATCATGTATCACTCTAGAGCCAAACAAGACAAATAATTTAAGAATAAACACACACACACACACACACACACACACACTAGTGAACACATGCACGTCACAATTATAATCGTATTGTTTCCCACAACAATGTCAGCGTTTGCATGGGAAAGAGGTGGCACTATAATCCTAATGATAGTGAATTAATAAGGGAAGCCTACAGATACCCAGGCCCATATGTGACTCCTGTCCTTAGGGTGCTGCATTGATAATAGCCCCCCCCCCCCCCCCCCCCCTCAGGCTTTACCGTGCTGGCTTCTCCTCTGCTTTTTTGCCTGAAATCCCAGTTTGCTTTAATTAGCTACTCAACGTCTGATCTGACCCCTCCCCCTTGTTTTCCCAAATAACTAAAGAGGGGGCGTGGTCAGGCAATATATCCCTGGCGCTGATCCAGAACAACACCTCTTTCACCGTAGGGGAGGAAGAAGAAGAAGAAGAAGAGGAGGGAGATACCACGGTACCATAAATCCAGAGGTATTTGGACACGAGCCACCATCTGTCCCGAGTAACCACCGAGGGGCCGCAGCCAGGAAACGCCTCGTATATAATCTCAAAAACATCATAATGTCAGTACGGAACTAAGGTTTGGACCCAAAAGTACGACTCTGAAACTCAGTGTTTAAAAATAAACCAAAGTTTAATATCAGAGTACAAAAAAAACACTCAGAGGACTCATTCTATGGTTATTTATTAATATTCTTCATTGCTATTGAATTCATTGTGTGTTGGTTCTGTTTATAAAAACGTTCAGATTGTTTTGTTTCCAGTTGTTTTTTCACGGTAGAAAAATGACTGGAGGTGGAACAACAGAGTTTACTTCTACTTCCTCATACATGACCATGACGCGCTGATGAGGCGTCTGTGATTGGCTCAGAATGTGTGAAGGAACACTCCCCCCTCCCCTCTGGGTCTGTGTGTGTTTACCTTTACCATAGTAACATCCAGCTAGGTTTGGTGACGTCACTGGTTCTGAAAACGTGCTGGAAAAACACGAGGCTTTATTTCCACAGAGACACATGAACCAGTTTGATCCAACATGTTTCTCCAGTTTATGCTGCAGCTACTGTGTCTTCTCTTGTAGATGCTAATGCTACTTCACATTCACTGCAATGTGGGGTGGGCTTAACCCCGGTTTGGTGGGGCCAGTGTCATTGTGACGTGTAGTGGACTGACATTTTCTGAGTGTTTGGTTTCTCTGTTGTTTTCTATGAATGATGGTTAATCCATCCAGTGGAGGGGACACACCACGCAGACAGTGGAGGGGACACACCACGCAGACAGTGGAGGGGACACACCACGCAGACAGTGGAGGGGACACACCACGCAGACAGTGGAGGGGGACACACCACGCAGACAGTGGTGGGGGACACACCACGCAGACAGTGGAGGGGGACACACCACGCAGACAGTGGAGGAGACACACCACGCAGACAGTGGAGGGGACACACCACGCAGACAGTGGAGGGTCACCCCACGCAGACAGTGGAGGGGACACACCACGCAGCAAACACAGCATGTATTGGTAACTCTGGGTGACCCATCACCATGGTAACTGGGTGACCCATCAGCTTCCAAATGGAGAAAAGTGGTTTTCAGTGGAATTACATCTATAACAGATACCAAATATATCAACTAAAAATCATTCTAAAAGAGGGAAAATCCTAATTTGACAAAGTAGTAAAATGAAGCATTTATGCATGAATTATCACAACCCTAGTCAAATGTTTTTATTCCTCTTTAGGCTGAAAACAGTAGTGTGATTGAAATCTTTGAAGCAAAGAAAACTTACAAACACTATCAGAACACAATGAAATAAAAACTCAGACCCGATAGAACTTGACCTGAGCCCGGTCCTGCCCATTTTAGTTGACAGTTTTGTCGACCCGAGCTTATTTGCGGACCGATTCTTTTTCATCGCTAGTCTGTTTCACCTCTACAACATCCATTTTGCTTCTATTTCATACAGATCAAAAGGCATCACATGATCGCTTATTTACTCCGCAAGTAATAATAATAATAATAATAAGTGATTGGATTTATATAGCACTTTTATGGCCACTCAAAGCGCTTCACATACGTGACCCATTATTCATTCGCCCTCACATGTTCACTCTGGCGGTGGTGAACTACATATGTATCAACAGCTACCCTGGAGCAGCCATTTTGTGCCTTTGGCCCCCTCTGACCTAACCTGACTGTCGCCATCTGGGACCCTTCTGCAACCGATCCCTTTTCAAAGGAGGGGGCTTATATAAAATCCTTGCATGTGATTAGATGATGAATCTGTCCGTCATCTTGACTGATGTGCCGTTACATCCACTCACGTTGAACTCAAGTCGTGACACTTTACGTCACCCCCAACCTGTCATGGGGTAGTCCGACCCGGGGACACTGATTGGCTCCTTTGTTTTGCAGAAAACCTGAACCTCATGGTACCTCTGACCACCAGCAAACATTCATCCACCAGTGTGAGTGGCACTGGAGGCAGGAGGGTGAAGTGTCTTGTCCAAGGACACAATGGACTGACCAGAACAGAGCGGGATTCGAACCACCGACGCTTCAACTACTGGACGATCCGCTCTACCAACCGAGCCGTGACCACCCCATGTTTTACATAATAAGGTAAAACCCAAACCCAACCCGGGCCCAATTCAAATGATTAAAAATGTTAAAAAAAAACATTCCCAGCTCTTGACTAAAGACGCATGCATGTCCCACATATGCATGGATTACTTTTCTGTGAATACGCTTAATTTGGTGCCAAAAAATCGCTCCATAGAATAGAAATTTGTCAAAGTAATGAAGTGACAAACAGACGAACTGACACTAAAATAATCCATTATTATCTTCAGGATGTGACGCATAACTGCTAAACTTAGTACTTCAGTGTTGTACTTACACCAAACAGATATATTTCTCACCAAAACTTTCAAATATTGGTCTTCAAACAAATGCATTTTAATACTAAAACAGCTATTTTTCATCCTTGGCAGAAAACAGAACGTTTGGGCCAGTGTGGTAGTAATTCATCTGACCTGTCCTATAGAATCAGTGTGTTTTGTTTGATGCATGGTATTTCATTATCACTACAGACCATCATTACTTTCCTCTTATTATAGTCTGGGGGACATTTCAGACAGTTCAGAAGAGCTGTGGATGAGGGACAACACACACATATACACACACACACACACACACACACATACACGTACACACACACACACATACACAGTGATTTCTTTCTTTTAGGGAGGAAAAAAAAAAAAGTGCCCCATAGACATAATGTCTGTGTTTTCCTGCAATTAATTAATGGGTCCCCAGCTAGTTAGCAGTAGGCAGCACTTGTTTCACCGTGGCGACTGAGAGAGGGCGAAAGGGGTTGGAGCCAGGCTCGCCTCGGTAGCTGCAGGCTTTTAGTTGTGAGCCACTGGATTTAGACTATTTTTAACGAAATCCTTTTATGGATAGATAAATCTGATTTTATGCAAGAAGAGTCTCCTGGGTTTCAATTAACTGGGGGGGTCACGCTGCAGATCTATCACAAAAAGAACGAGGGAAAAGGGGGGAGAGAAAGAAAGGGAGAGAGGAAAAGATAGAAAAGACAGCGAAAAAAGGGAAGAGGAAAGCCTTTAATTAATACGGTCTAATTAAACATTGTGAAATGCATTATCTGCACAGTTTTTTTTTTTTTTTTCCATGATGATGAGCCACGGTTGCCTAATTGTATGCTTACCCCCCCCCCCCCCCCCCCCCACCTTCCACCCCCCTTTTTAAAAGTTGTTTAGTGGTTACATCATGGTTGTTAATAATGCAAAAGATGCTTTGGAATCCCTTTTAACTGTAGTTTGTCTTTCCACAATTGAGGATTCAAAGAAAATTTGTAATTGGGAATGTTATGTTTTTCCCCCTCCAACAAGAATAAGAATCCTCTGGGTGCCTCTTGAAAACATTTGACTAAGTGCAATGATTTGGCAGCGTGGGGACGGGAAAGTGGAGGGGGGGTTGCACATGTACTTCTACAGGAGATTCTTGAAACTAATTTGATTCCTAAAACATGCGAGATGACAGCTTCCCCGCTTGCACTGTGAAGGTAGATTTGACTTTGAATCATGACACACTGTTTAATCACGGGCCACGAGGCATGGCAAGTCACTAGACCTGAGGAGAGTCAAATAAAGAGTGTCAAGCATACGGGGCGAGAGATAGAGAAAGAGAGAGAGAGAGGGCGAGAAAATCCATAACAGATTAAACAGTGTTTGGTCAAAACGCACAGCATGATATGTGCGTCTATCACCTTAGCGCTCTCACTCTCTCTAGCTCCCTCTCCTCTCTCTCTCTCTCTCTCTCTCTCTCTCTCTCTCTCTCTCTCTCTCTCTCCCTCTCTCTCCTCTCTCTCTCTCCCTCTCTCTCTCTCTCTCTCTCTCTCTCTCTCTCTCTCTCTCTCTCTCTCTCTCTCTCTGTCTCAGTGCGATGCATATTTCTTCGCAGCCAGCCCTTGCTCTCTTCTCATTGTTAAACTACCCACAGGGCACTTCTTAATGTGTAGTTGATCTCAGGTTGAAGTCACTTACACGTGTGCGCACACTCACACACACTCCACTTTCACCCGACACACTCCACCCCCCATCGCTGCCATGACATTTCTCTCCTCATTCAATTCCCAGCGTGTGCAGCAGTAGCAAAGCGTATTATGTCCATCTTTTTTTTTCAGTTTTCTGCATAGAGGGGAAATGATTTAGTTCACCAGAGCACGGAAATACTCTAATATACAGTACTGCTTTTGGCTGAAATACACACACACACACACACACACACAGTGGACCACGGAAAGCACAGGTGTCAAACATAAGGCTCGGAGGCCAAATCTGGCCCACCAAAGGGTCCATTCTGGCCCGTAGGATGAATAACAGTAGCTGCGTTTCCATTACACTTTTTCGCAAAACCATAGCGAAGTACAGTCATACCTGTTATGATTCTAGATTCTTTGTAATCTTGTCATGTGAGTTTCTGTCAGTCCTCCTGTGTTCTTTCATTTACTCTTTGTTTTTGTTGGAGTCCCATTTCAATACAAACCTGAAAAACGGCATCGTTATCCAATTTTTTTCTAGCCTAGCCGTACTAGCTCCTCCTAGCATCAGTAAATCTAATGTTCTATCGTAGTAGCCTAGCCACACTAGTTCCTCCTAGCATCAGTAAATCTAATGTTCTATCGTAGTAGCCTAGCCACACTAGCTCCTCCTAGCATCAGTAAATCTAATGTTCTATCGTAGTAGCCTAGCCACACTAGCTCCTCCTAGCATCAGTAAATCTAATGTTCTATCGTAGTAGCCTAGCCACACTAGCTCCTCCTAGCATCAGTAAATCTAATGTTCTATCGTAGTAGCCTAGCCACACTAGCTCCTCCTAGCATCAGTAAATCTAATGTTCTATCGTAGTAGCCTAGCCACACTAGCTCCTCCTAGCATCAGTAAATCTAATGTTCTATCGTAGTAGCCTAGCCACACTAGCTCCTCCCTAGCATCAGTAAACCTAATGTTCTATCGTAGTAGTCTAGTTTCGCTCAATGTAACTTTTGTCTAGATTTCCCTGAAACTGGTCGACCAATCACAGTGAAGTATAGAGTCAGAGGGCGGGACTAACAAAGTGATGCTACAACAGTTCGGAGAGAAACAAGCATAAACAACCATAGAAGAAGAACAACAACAACAGGTGCAGATTTCCTTTTATCACAGATGAGTGAAGAATGTGAGAAAACGTCAACAATCTTTAAATTTTTTTTACAGAAGCGACAAACAGTCGTTCAGCTCCATAATCCACCATTTTGTTTAATCATTCCTAACTTTCTCCAGACTCCTCCGTCAACTTTCAGGCGCTCTAACTACGTCATCCTAAAGAGTACACTGATTGGTTGTAGTACCGTCCTATTGCATAGAGGATTTGAAAGACAACCTTTTAGCCCCCGCCTCCTCTGACTATGAAGCACCACTAGACCCCATACATGGAATGAATAGAGATGATGCGGCGAGGTTATGTTTTTTCATTTTGGATAGAAAGAAGAAAAGTTGTTTCATCGTTTTTATTTTGAAAAAGGAATGAAGGAAGGAGACACAGATGGTGACAGTCCTATGGTTAAAAACCAACACTGTACCTCTAGTGGCTCGAAGGAAACGCAGTGAGAGTATTCAAATAAGGAGGCCATGTTAAACCAGAAACAGTCGCTTCCTAATGTGGAAAAAGTGGCTTATCTGTCACTGAAATGTTCTACACTGCTTTTAATCTCTCCTCTGCCAATTTCACCTCCTCTCTCTCTCCTCTTTTTTTTCCTCCCAACTCCTGTCTCCCCTATACGGCTACCACCCTCTGCAATATTAAGCTTGTCATTTCTGATTCCAAGGTGCTGTAAGTGACATGAGTACGATGTGAACAGGATCTGCACTGAGCATGCCCAGAGAGCCAACCTAACTAATTAGAGATCCAACCTTGATGGGTACTCTCTCTCTTTCTCTCTCTCTCTCTCTCTCTCTCTTCCCCTGTCTCTCTCTCTCTCTCCCACCGTAAGCATGTGTATCTGAGCCCAGAAATTACTTAATGTGATATATTAACATATTTCTGGCAGTAACGGCAGGAGGAGGGTGCTCGTTGGAGACAAATTATCCAAATTAATTTCTAATTTAAAATCCTAGGCCTTTTATTATAAGCTGTGGGTGCCCTTGGTATCGCAGACACGGCGAGAAAAAGAGAATAGAAAGTGAGGAAGTCAAGGATGGAAGGGTTGGAAGGAGGAATGAACGGATGCTTTAATAACTGGTTTTGGCCCACATACTAAAGCAGGGGTCTCAAACACGCGGTCCGGGGGCCAAATGCGGCCCGTAGATGGTTCTAATGTGGACCGTGGGATGAAGAGCAGAATAATCTATTAAAAAATTACTCCTTAGTTTCTTCTCAGTTTTTTTTTCTTTCCCTATAAATGATGACGGCTTCAAATTTTTGTCATTGTTTTACAGCAAAAAATATTAAATGATGAAAATATTTACATTTACAAACTATCCTGTAAAATAAAATGTGATTAACCTGAAATGTCAAAAACAGGGGTCTCAAACTAATTTTCTTTCAGCGTCACATTCAGACCAGCTTGATTTCTAGTAAAATGATAAAATTATAGAACAACATAAGGCTGGGCGATTTTCTCTTTAAAAAAATGTCCGATTTTTTCCCAAAAAACTTGATTCACGTGGGCTAAATGAAAATGAAAAACACTATAAACATGGTTTCTTTCGTCTTCTTTTTTAATTAAATAAAATGTAAAACAAAAATACTTCTTCAAATAAGTGTAAATAATAAATCAGTTGTGCAAAAGGTGCAACTGCAACCTGAGACTTTGCCTACATGAACTGTAGTAAGTCCAGACATATCCACCACTGTTACAGGAAAAACTGTGCAAAAAAATAGTGTAAAAAGATACATTTTGTTGGAAAAAATAAAGCTTAAAATATTTTAACAACTAAAACAATATACATTAATACTCATATTATATGAAAAACATTGTAAAAAAACGTAGTAGTGCAAAAGTAAGATAAAAATAAAACTAGTAACATTTTTACTTTGTAAGGACAAAATAAAACAAAACCTTATTATCAATCAAACTACTTCAATAAACCTGAACATGTTACCAATATTTTGGATATATGATGTTATTGTGTCTGTTATCGCTCCCCATCGTGCTCCATGTTTATCATAAGGTGCAGAGTCCTGCACTGGTTCGGGTTACCCGTGGGTGAACTGCAGATTTTCACGAAACGGGTGAAAAATGTTGTGCTGTGTTGGATATGGGTTCATTTATAGCGGGTTGTTGGGGTGCAGATTTTTTTTTTTCGTCGGAAAACGTCGGAAGGATTTGACTGTACATGGCTGGGTGAAGTCAGCCCAGCTTAATTCAGCCATGAGGGCACGTCCCAGAGAGGAAGAAGAAGAAGGAGGAAAATGGTCCAAAAGTTGGAGGCATACTTAGCTCTCCCCTTTGCTCTAATTAGTAGCCTCACATTCTCGTTAAGCCTGAAAGGGAGGAGAAGCCCACGGCCACGACCATGGGTCAATCTTTGAGAAATTGTTATGAATCTGCACACGTTAGCCCCGAAGTGCACATGTGAAATATAGGCCTGGAACCGTGTCCGTGTGGAACCATACCGGAGGTCTTCAGATGCTCCAATGTCCAATTAGCAAGTCTTATTTTGGCTACAGATTATACCGCTATCGGACAGCCTTCTGTTTATAATTAAAGCCTTTTACTGAGGATTAGCTGCATCTCATTCTTTCAAGGCCTGAACATCAGTACAAACAGTTAAATGATTAAATGAATCACAGGGCACGAATTTCAATTACTGTCTTTTTTTTTTTTTTTTTACACACACACACACACACACACACATATATATATATATATATATATATATATATATATATATAATATATATAATATTTATATATATATATATATATATATATATATATATATATATATATATATATTATTATATATATATATATTATATATAATATATATATATATATATATATATATATATATATATATATATATAAATATATATATATATATATATATATATATATATATATATATATATATATACTATATATTATATATATATAATATATATATATATATAATATATGGGTGGTTCTCTTAATTGGGTGCACATTGGAGCTACCTTATAAAACAGTCCAACCTTTCAACCCCGTAACAAGGATTCATACCCATAGAGTGTTTTTTTGTCAGGGGGTTACAGATTTTAACTAAAAATAGCCATAGATCCACATTGGCTCAGGTATGAGAAAAGCATGAGGAAAACACAAACTATGTCACCCTTATTTTGTTCTGATCTTGATTAGAGCCAATAATGTTATTTTGACCTTTCTGCTAGATGTGACTTTAACCTTTGACCTTTACTCAAATGGATCATTGCATCTGATGTGCATTAGCTATATGTATATACCCATGTAATTTCATGGTGATATCTCAAATATTCATTGAGTTATAGCATGATATGTCTCTGCGGACACACACACACACACACAGTTATTAAAATAATCTTTCCTAAACAGTGTTGGGGGAGATTAATGAGTATATTAGCAGAAAGATTTGTGGTTACTATTTTTGTTTTATATTTAATTTAAAAAAAAAAAACTTTACTCAGTGGGGACATGCTCATTTGGCTGAACTCTACGCTTCAGAAACCCGTAAAATGTTTGAAAATATAATGTTTAAAATAAATATGTGTTATAATGTAAAGATGCATGGATACTGTCATGTTTTAGAATGTATTTTGTGGTTTAGTTTATATGAAAATCTTTGAGGTTAAACCTGTGGGGGACACAAAGTGAACCAAATTCATGTTGTTGTGTAACATATCAGTCACAAGAAGAGGAATGTTTTTTTTACACTTTGATTTTAATAAAACAAATCAAGTTAGATGGAAAACTGACAGAGCCGTCATGCCTCCACTGAAGGTATCCATTAACTATTGTACCGTATTGTTTCAGAATCAGCCTTCCTTCACTATCATATAAATGCCAGTGTGCGTCTATACAAAGGCATGTTCGTTCTTAAATTAAAAGTGAAGCAGGCGTTCTACATGTTGAAGTTATGCCTGCAGTTATCCTGGTTTGCATTATAACATTTCACCAT
>CM035802.1:36614375-36641875 GCA_020466265.1 Siphamia tubifer | reverse complement strand
TATTTTGACACTTCTGAAGAAAAATTGGAATTGTAAAATTTTTTTTTTTTAAATGCATCAGTGTCACAGGAATGTTTTCACATTTTAAATAAGCACATAATAGTTAAACACTAACTTCTAATTATTTTTCTTTATAATAAAAGCTGATTTCTCATGCTCGGTATCCACGGTACATCTGTAGCACTAATGTTCTCACCATCATCCTCTGATTCTCCGTTTGGTCTGGGTACAAACACAGGTTCTGAAGGCCAGCAGTTCTCTTCACTCCAGTAGATCATTTCTTTGGTTTCTGTGTCAAACTTCCCAAGCTAAAAGTGGAAACAGGAAAATTAAGTCTTGAATAAAACAAATTAAATTTAGCCACCACCATAGTCAAATAAGCAGATTATAAAACACACCCTTTCACCTACTTTAATGGAAAACCACAGACAGACACGTTCTATCACATAATAAAAGCGTCTCCATTACTTAACACCTCCACTTATTCTCTTACACACGCTAGAAAAAAAAAAACACTTATCGTTTAAACAAGTCCTGCTCCCATGCAGTACTTTGTCCTAACTGTATATTCTATCTTTAGAAAGAGTTATAAAATAAAAGATAAACGTGTGTGTGTGTGTGGGGGGGGGGGGGGACAAGTCGGCTTGTGCTTAAAATTTTGCAACAAAATATGTCAGTCAGCAAAACTTCAGCCGGATCTGTTCAATTATTTGTTCATTCAAATGTTTGTTTTCAGTTAAATCACCTTTTAACATTCATTGTCATAACCTTATATATGTACTCATATAAAGTATGTTGTATTTAGTAATACACTTAATAATATATGGACACACATATACACACACACACATATTGTGAAGTGTATTACTAAATATATATATATATATATATATATATATATAGAATTATATATTTAGTAATACACTTCACAATATATGTGGAAATACATTGAGTTTCAATAAAACTGTGTAAAAATATAGGGCAGCTTTTGTCTTATGTTTTACATTTGTCAATATATGATCAAATCATATATTATAGTATATATATGCACTACTCTTCCAAATATGGGAATATATATTTTAACATAATGCATTATATTTTTCAGTATATTGCCATATATCTGTTTATATATGTATATATATCAACACCCACTCTAAAAGTAAAAATAATTCCACTATATCATATATCAGTTAGCGTCAGACTGATTCCTACAGTCAGTTATACCCTATGGTAATTCTCAGTTCTACAATTTCCTCTTTTTTTTATTAAAAAAACACAAGCCTTTCAGGAACAATGTCTTTCCCAATAGCCTTGCTTTTAAAACCCATGTTGTTGAAGAGTGCAGGTTTCAGTTCCCTCTTGGCAAATAAACTATAAGATGTCACGAGGACAGATGTTTTAGAGAAGTTGAAAATAAAACTTTAATAGTACCTTTTTTGCCAGGGCAGATTCCTCCACACAGTTTCCGTAGACATAACGACATTGCTTGCCGTTTAAGTCATAATTAATTCTGGGTAATTCAAAACCTGTAGAACAGAAATTTATTCAAGATTATTCAGTTGTTTGAAAAGAAAAATAAATAAAGTTTGACCATCAAAAGTAATTAAAAACAATGATTATCATGTACCAAGTACTTCAATAAAAATTGTATTTTAAAAAAAATGAATCAAATTAAAGTATAATTATAGAATATCTTCACAGGTCATTACATTAAAACAGTTTTACCTTCCAAAAGCACCTCTGCTTGGCACATTAGTTTACCATCTTTCTCCTTTATAGCACTGGCTTTTGTGTATTTGAGTTTCACCAGATCATCTCCAACTGCAATGCCCTGCACATTCAACCACAGAAAAAAACAAACTATTAAAGGAACATCATTCCTACATTAATTAATAGAATCAACTGATCCTTGTTCTATTCACCTTGTCAGATCCAACAGGAAGTACAAATCTTCTGTAGTTTGGCTTAGAGTAACTACCGTCTTGGAAATCAGGGTTTTCCTTCAGTTTGTTCAGGTAGAACATCTCATACAGGCTGTTATCTTTGTATGCAATGACGTCAAAGATAACGTGACCGTCTTCCTCGAAGGCATTCACGTGATGATAGACGATCATTGCGCCAGTGTAATATTTGGTCTCAACTTCTTTTCCTGTCCTTCTGTCGATCAGGTGGATCAGAGTCTTTTGAAACAATAAATAGACACAAAAGCAGAAGTGTCATTGAAGTTCAAACTCACACTGATGAATCACACACACACGTGGCAAAGTGTGGGTTTTACAGTACCCACATTTAAACCCACTTGTAAAGGTTTTCGTGTGTCTGTATGTGGAGTTAAAGTGTGGAACAGTCGGTCCATTACAAAAGTTTTAGAGTGAAAAAAAAGTTACATTACGAGATGAAAACGTTTACATCCTTTAAAACAATGTGAAAAACATGAATCGACTGACAATATTTACAGGGTCTCTGCACATTTCTGACAAACAAATATAATGTTTTTTAAGACCATTTTAAGACCTTTGAGTATAAAAAATAAGACCACTACCACAGAACAAATACATACAGTAAAAAAAAAAACAAAAAAAACACTCTAGGTTAAGTTCAAAGCATATGGTCTGAAGAACCCACAGTATTTCTAGCTTTAGCATAGCAGTTGAACCCACAGTATTTCTAGCTTTAGCATAGCAGTTGAACCCACAGTATTTCTAGCTTTAGCATAGCAGTTGAACCCACAGTATTTCTAGCTTTAGCATAGCGGTTGAACCCACAGTATTTCTAGCTTTAGCATAGCAGTTGAACCCACAGTATTTCTAGCTTTAGCATAGCGGTTGAACCCACAGTATTTCTAGCTTTAGCATAGCAGTTGAACCCACAGTATTTCTATCTTTAGTATAGCAGTTGAACCCACAGTATTTCTATCTTTAGCATAGCAGTTGAACCCACAGTATTTCTATCTTTAGCATAGCGGTTGAACCCACAGTATTTCTAGCTTTAGCATAGCGGTTGGGGTGAATGCAGCTAAAGCACTTTTGTTTGGACCCAGAGACACTAAAGTCAAAGCTGTCGTTGCACTTGCATTTGTGAGCGTTGGGGTGAACACTGTCGTGGGGACCGTAGTGTGTATTCTTTAACCCTTTCACGTGAGCGCCAAGGCCTTTACAAATGTTTATATACATGTTTCCCTAATGATAAGAACAGTGAATATGACATAATGTGTGAGAAAAAGCAAAGGTAAGAACAGCCATCTGTGTGATTCCTTACATTTTCATCAGGGCAGAACTTCAGGCAGCTAGCCCAGTTAACTCCCCTCATGTATGCAGTGGCCATCTTCAGGATGTCCAGTTTCAAAGGCTGTTCGATGAAGATGAAGTAGTTCTCCGTCATGCCGAAGCTGTGGTAGTAGCTGGGTGTCAGCAAGGAGCGGCAGGGGACTGTGCAGACCACTTCCACATTCTTCAGTGCCATGGTGTCTTTACCTTTGTCTGGAAAATGATAATGAAATAAAAAAAACAAAAAACAGACTCAATTACAAAGATGGTCAAAGACATGATACAACACTGAAAACTAAAGCAAAAACAGGACGATTGTCCATACATGTTTGACTGGTATAGAACTCTGAATGCTCATGATTAATCTGATTAAACATTTTGACACGATTAAATGGAACATTTCTTTACAGTTGTTTTATAGAAACTGTTGAAAGTGTTGAATAAACACATTAAATGCATACATATACTTTTGCATATGTTTTGGATATTATTTTATCACAGTTTTTCTGTATCATAGAAGAGTTTTTGGATTATCACATTTTTGTGCTTGTTTTTTTTGGTGATTTTAGTGGATTTTAGCATGTTTTGTATATTTTTTTCTCTACATATTTTGCATTTCGTGGGAAATTTTGGTTTATAATAAAAAAAACCTGAGACAGAATAGTCAACCTCCATCAAGTGTTTTGACAGTTTTCTTTTCACCACATTAATGTGAAGCATACATTAGATGGGGATTCTGCTAGCACTAGGCTAATGCTAATCATTATGAACTGAAATTAATCCACAGCAACCCTGGTATTAATCGGATTAAAAATGTTAATAAGTTAAGTGTGTGTACATTTTTCCTTTTTGGTTAACCCATAAAGACCTAATACTACTCTGACATCGCCTCCCAAATGATTTATTTTCTCTATTTAACTTTTTTAAAGTGATTTATCACTATGTCTTATAATGTTATCCTTTGTGTTTTTTAAATACAACAGCAGTTTATCACATTGCATGTATAATATCAAAATCAGTTTTGGATGCACTGCTATCCACATAATGTTTTTTGTAATTATGTACATATTTGGAGAGAAAACATGTACAAATTGACAAATTAAATACATTCAGTGAGAAGGGATTAGGTAAGGTTAAAAACTGTAATAAATGCAAAAAAAAAACAACAACTATAAGAATAAGGTAAAGTTACAGTTCAGGCTTCCACACTATCTTGCTGTAAAAGCTGATTAGACTTGACTCATTTGTTGTGTGTATTTAGAATATACCTTTATCTGAAACAGCAGGGACTTTGAACAGCATATATTTCGTCTTGCCCTTTTCTGCGATGGATGTCCCTATGTTGTAAGCGTTTCCATCTTTGTCATAATGCGGATGAGATGATGCCAAATTTGCAGGCAGGTACTTCAAATAATCCACCTGTTTGACACATTACATTGAGCTTTTAGTGAAAACATTTAATTTGGATATGTTTAAAGAGCTGAAGACTTAGATCAGTGTTACCTTATCCTGGGTTTCCAGGGTTACAGGATCAATCTTGCGAATGTAGTTGGTTTCAGACGTGGCGAAATAATCATTTCCATACTTGATGAAATTACTGGCACCGTTGTCAGTGAAGTCAGGCACTGTGTGATTGAGGAAGGTAATTGCCCTGAAAGATGTGAGGAGATTAGTTAATGGTCTGGATTTACCAAGAGGGTTACTTGACCAAATACTTCAAAAACATCATCATAGTGTGTGTGTGTGTGTGTGTGTGTGTGTGTGTGTGTCAACAGTCTGGTATTTTCAAAATGCACTCTAAAGGTGACAGATTTAACCAGGAAATCTTTCACATGCACTGAAATGAGCAATTTCTGGAAACTGATATTTTAATTATTTTCATAGATCGTTGAAAACCCAATAGAATGTCATACAGTCACTGCAATAACTGGAATTACTCCACAGAACACACGGCTCGACAAAAAAATTAAAGATCATCATTAGCTTCAGAACTTTCCCTTATGAAACAAAAATATATGGCATTATATTCAAAAACATATCCCCATATGTGGAAAAGTAGTGCATATATTATCCAATATACTGCAATATATGATTTGATCATAAATTGACAAATCTAAAATATATTTAGTTATTCATTTAATTTAACTTTATATTTTTAATTATTTATCTATTTTATTCATTTATTTACATTAAGTTGTTAATGAGAATGGAGGTGGGATTAAATAAGTGTTTCTTCTTCCCACTCCTTTTTGGATGTAAACCAAATTATTATTGTACGTTTTTCTTACGTATGCATTATGTGAAAGCTCAAAATAAATCAATCGATCAATATATTG
The DNA here is from genome assembly GCA_020466265.1 of Siphamia tubifer. Lineage (NCBI taxonomy): Eukaryota > Metazoa > Chordata > Actinopteri > Kurtiformes > Apogonidae > Siphamia > Siphamia tubifer. The sequence goes on along the minus strand of CM035802.1, from coordinate 36,636,273 downwards.
CAAGGGTTAACATTTTAGATTTATTTTGAAAGTATCTGCAGTGTGGGCCATGGTTTTCTTGTGTTGTTGTGTTTTATAGCATGTTTTCTTTGTTGCTGCCTTCTTGACTGCTATGTTGTCAGTTGTCCTTGTTAATAATTGAAAGAAATGCATGTTAAAGACCTTGAGTTGTACACTAGTTTATATCTGCGAGCCTTCACCCCATTGAATCATTACAATAACTTGACCTACTTGACAATGAAGTTCTTGCTTGGGTCTGGATAGGCCATGGTGCCCATTTCGGACACAACTATTCTATCTGCAGCCATGTTCGCCTTGTAGGTGTCACCTCTGAGAAACCTGCTTCTATGGATCACTTCACCTGTAAAAAAAAAAAACAAGAGGAAAGTGAATGATTTGTGCTTCATCCACAACAATTTGGCACAGATTAGGGCTGCACGATATTATATAAAAAACTGAAATTGCCATTTTTTCCCCCTGGCAAAATATATTGCGATAAGAAAAAATATGCAGGAGTAAATAACAGCTGTGTGACGAAGACGCAAACAATCAAACAGATTAGTGGTCGACATGGAACTCATGTTTCGGTGTCAGCCTTCTTGTAGCCGAAATAATTAGAAAATTTGGTAATAAAAATCACAAATAAATAAATACATAAAAATACATACACATTGGAATAAATGACCAAAAATAGATAATAAATAAAAACAAAGTTAAATTAAATGAACAAAAAATTTAGAAATATATTAAAAAATTATATAATTTCAATAAATAAAGACACAAATAAATAAAAAAAAAATACAAATAAACAACAATAATAAATAAAAAATAAAGTTGAATTAATAATAGAGTATTATATTAATAATAATAATTGTAGTTCCATATGAGTCAGTTCATACCATTACTGTTATTTGGCTGTTCTTTATACCTGATCTGCGCTAACATGTTTACCTGGAAATAAATAGCTTGTTGTGAGACTGAAATTAAATCTTCTGAAACGAAAAATAATAAATACATTTAAAAACTAAATGAATACAAACAAGTAAATAATTGTTGTTTATGTAAAACTTTTTTAATGTTTTATTGAAAAACATAATAATTCAGCATCTGTGATGTGACTTTTGCGCACGCGCACACGACGACGTCTATGCAGGGGGGGGGGGGCCATGAATCCTTGTACCATTCGTTCATTCATTTTTCAAAATACAACCGAAAATAAGACAATGAAAAAACAACTCGTTCCTTCATTATTTTTTTCCAAAACCAAAATGATGAAACAGATAGTTCTGTGTTTTTGTCAGTTTTACTTTTTGTGTTTAAATGAATCATAGATAAAACAGATAACGGCCGTTTACGATTTTATCCAATTTTGACCGGAAGCAAATTGAGTAAACCAGAAATGAATCTTAACAACCAAAGAAACATGTCCACTGGACTTGAAGACCATTATGGTATAACATTACACCAATTTTCTCCGTGATTCTATCTTCAGGTCTTAGGGTGACCCTCTTAGTTTCCATCTTTGTCACTGTGGGACGCGGTCATTTCCGGTTTAGTCAACCTGCTTCATGGTCAAAATTGGATGAAAATGGAACACGGCCGTTATCATTTTTTTTTCATTATTAATTTAAACACAAAAGGGAAAACAAAAAACCGCATCGTTGTTATTTTTTTTTATTTTGGTTTTGGAATCAATGAAATGTTTCGTTGTCTTATTTTTGATTTTATTTTGAAAATCGAATGAACGAATTATACATGGATTCGCAGGTCACTAACTTACAAAAGGTAAAATCTGAAGCAAAACACTGATTTAAATATGGAGCCACGAACCATCTTTGAAGGTAAAGCTGTTCATCAGAGACAGTCCATCAAACCAGTGGTCATAACTGGTTTCCCCGACGGAGAAAATACCGGGACCATTACGCAGCAGTGTGCCCTGGAGCCAGCTGGGAATACTGCCTGCATGCACAAAGAAAGGAAAAAGGCTTTGAAACGTCACTCAAACCATTTAGTTGTCAGTAGTTAGTGTAAAGGAGAGGAAACATGACTCACCTTTCACCTCCGCCTTGCAGGGCTCCGGACTCTCTGTCGCGTTTTTGGAAAAGTCCATGTTCACGTTTGCGGAAAAAGCACAGTAGAGAATGCACAAAGATGTGTGGATGTAACTTAGACGGACTTCTCCACTCCTTTTAAAGGCCAACTTGGCAGGGGGTGGTTATCAAAGGGCGGGTTGTGTTATCTTATCTGTAGACACGGTTCCATATATTTACATGACATCTTTCAGCTCAATTCAGAGAAACGTTATGTAGCACACTGTAAACCTGAATGTTCAGAATTATTAAATAACGTTTCAGAAATAGTACTACTAACTAAATGTATTCAGTTGCTGTAACATGTATTTCCAACTAATATTTTTTTTTATTAAGGGGAACTATTGTGGATATAAGTGAACATAAGTTAAAAACATACATGAGGCAAAACTGAGTGGAATTAAGTCATTAAATGCTGAGAACGTTATTTCTATTGTTTCAAATATGGACTGACAGAACCTTAGAAAAGTTAATTACCATTTTATAATTAATAAGGAATGTTTTAATTTAAGTACAATTTAATAAGCATCTCAATTTTAAGTTCTGGAAAATGTTATTTAAAAGAATTCAGGCATTCGATTGCCTTACATTTTTTTTAGTTCTGTTAACTTTTGGGTTTACAGTGAAGCATGCATGGTTATGTGTGTATGTGCAGGGGCGTAGCACCAAATTCTGGGCCCGTACACTCAATGTCAGTGGGCTCCTGTCCATGCTAGTGCACGATGCACAGAAGAAAAACAAGGGGGTATTTATTTAAAACTTTTCAAAGTATAAACAGGGTTTTAAGATACAATCGGATTATATTGAGTGTTTTTTTTATTCACCCCCTGAATTAATACATTTAACCTCATATACTGAAGACTAAACCATTTGTGCCTCCAAGAGAGGCCCGCAGGATGTTCACTATGTTGGCAGGACTAATATGGTGGAAGAAAGCTCATTCTCTCAGTTGATATTAATATACACAATTACAACAATTAATTGGAGGGTCCAATTAATTTGACATGAAGATAAATATAAAAAGAATCAAGGTGTTCATGGGTCCTTCTCCTTACTTGGGTCCAGGCTAATCAGCCCCCCCCCCCCAATATAACACCCCAGTGCATGTGTAGTATATTTATGCACATACTTCTGGTTTATGCAAAGGAGTGACAGCTAATAATAAACTATGCTTCTCCTCACTCCTTTTCAAATATGACTTTTTCCAAATTTTCTTTTCCCTTATGAAATAAACAAACAATATATATATATATATATATATATATATATATATATATATATATATATATATATACACACACACACACACACACACACACACACACACACACAAGTATTCCACAGAAAAATTTACCTTCCTACCCACTTAAAAGGTAAATAGACTGCATTTATATAGTGCTTTACATTAGCCTCATACTTTCACACCACACTGTCATGCAAGGTGCTGCAGGCCCACTGTGTCTTTGCCCAAAGGACACTTGGACATGTGGACAGCCAGAGGCGAGACGCGAACCTCTGACCCTTCAGTTATTAGACGACCCGCTCTACCAACTGAGCCAAAAAAAAAAATATGGCTTTATTCCAGACCCAAGGGGATCCACGTCACATTACAAATGTACAGCACATCAACAAAACAGACATATCAGACAAACCATGATACAACAAGAACAATAAATGACAGTTTTTTTAATTGAGCAATATCCTAGTATTACTTTATGGTGTTTTTATTGGTCTTACAGTTCTTTATGTGCTTCATCATCATGGACATATCTGCTTTGACTAAACATTTATTTTCCTTCAGGTAAGACAGTCCTCACTGACCTTAGTTGTCCTGCACCTGATGGCATCTCATTGCCTTCCAAGAAAACATTAATTTCTTTGACCTCAGATCCACATTGCATCAGAAGTTAAATGTGGTTTAATGACATTATCTTGCACCAGCCAAAGCTTTCTCAGGTCACCACACCATTAAGGTTATCGATAACACAAACTGACTCATCTATGCTCCTCTGCTTTACAGATACTATAGTTTTCTTGTGGGTCACAGTCCAGCAAAAACATTTTTTTCCCAAATTTACATGATATGGCAACGTGTTGCTGGTGGTGGGGGATGCAAACATCTTCTCAGGATAATGTAGGAGGATTTTACTCTACACTTGACCATTTTCTACTTAAACAAATTATGGCAACAAAGTGACAATCAAAATAATTAAATTAAATAATTTCAAGTACTTCAACTTTGATTAAAAACTATTGATTTTATTATGTAAACATAAGCCCAAAATAATGAAATTACTAGTTGAATATATATATATATATATATATATATATATTTTTTTTTTTTTTTTTCGTGCTGTTAATTGACTAAAATATTTAATTGTGATTAATCACATAAATGCAATAGTTAGCTTGCAATTAATTGCAGTTTAAACACACAGAAATATGTAGAAATATCAATAGGCTTGGTTTGTACAAATTTGTTTTTTTAATTAAAAAACAAGTAGTGTAACAGACACTAACATTTGCTATAATACGATATGACAAACCCCTGAAAATAGGCCAATAAAAAAGATTTTTTGCCTTCTTTAACATAAAGTGACACTGTGGCGTAAAATGACAAAATGCTTAGGAACACTAATCACGATTAAAAAAATATAGTAAATTCCAGTTAACGTGATTAATCATGACAACCCATATATATATATATATATATATATATATATATATATATATATATAAATGCCCTTGAACCAGTAGTGGTTCAAGGGCATGATCCAGTCCAAGTCCTGGGCTAAACCATCTAGAATCTGTAGAGGAGCTGAAGACCAGAGTGATAGTAGGAGATGATCCAAATGGACCCAGCTGGAGGCTTCGGTCCAAGAAGACTGGACCAGAACCCCCAGGAGACAGCAGACTGACTGGACACTTAGAGGAACCATTATCCAGAACAAAAACTACTCTATTGACTATTAACAAAAGACATTGGACTGAGTCAACCTGGGGTAGGAATCATTTTGAAGATGGTGGGGTTTTTTATCCACTAATAAAATAATTCTGAAAAAAAAAAATAGTTTTAATCCACTAATAAAACATTTCTGAAATATTTTTTTCTTTTTTAATCCACTAATAAAATATTTCTGAAATATTTTTTTTCCTCCAAATATCATTTGTTGTTTTTCCTGGCACTAATGTTTCACATACAGGTCAGAAAGAAACTCATTCTTTTTAAACACAAAAGCTGGCAGGGGTGTGAATCATTTTGTGGATGACTGCATGTATCAGATATACTTAATAAATGTAATGTTCTTTTTTTTTTTGGAGGAAGGAGAGCTGAGATTTCATAAGTGTTAACTTCCACCCACTCCTTCTGAATATGCTCGTATTGGGGGTTTTTTTTTACGGCATGTTCCCTTTTTCTTTTCCATTTCTTAACGTACAAAATAAATCAAATAAACCAAATCAAAACCCTGATTTAACGACACAAATTTAACACAAGCACCAGGTGAAGTGCTGTTTTAAATCAAATCCAACAACACTCTGTACTTAACACTGAATATTTAACACTTCCATATGTGCTGTGGGATTACCTCACACTGCCATGTCACTCACTCTGCTGAACTGAGGTGTCACTCCTCACTGATAATGATTCTGAACTTTGGTCATAATGTGGGATACCAGCCAAACTAATGGAACCAAATTACTCGGAATCATTCACACTACCGTCTATTAAACCTAACAATGTGGGAGTGGCTTAACAGATATGATATATGATAAACGTGAGGTATATGAGGTTATCTTCGAATGGGAAGTTATAAATAGAATGTATGACAAAGTTTGCTCCCTTTCAATTTAACGTTATGTGATAATTATTTAGACATGTCTCTGGCATTTATTTATACCATTGTTTCTATTTATGCATTACTTTATTTATTTTAGTAATCCATTGCTTTTATGTTGTACATTCTTGTATTTGGGGCGACCATGGCTCACTTGGTAGAGCAGGTTGTCCAGTAACCGCTCTGTCCTAGTCAGTCTGTTGTGACCTTGGGTAAAACACTTCACCCTCCTGCCTCCAGTGCCATTCACACTGCTGTATGAATGTTTAGTGGCTGTAGGTGTTGATCTGTCTGAAGGTGAAACCATGTGAATGCAAGAAAACCCACCAGATTCTATCTTCTGTGAATCCTGAGATTTTACCACTGATGTTTTTTCCGCCATTGAACTTTAGTGTGAATTGACCTTTGACCTTCATTGCTCCAAATCTAAAGGGTTCTTCCTTGTGGTGGGGGGGCTGTGGCTCAGTTGGTAGAGCTAGTCATCCAAAGACTGAAGGGTTTGCGTCTGGCCTCTGGTTGTCCACGTGTCCAAGTGTCCTTGGGCAAAGACGCTGAATCCCAGTCAGACTGACAGAACCTTAGAAACCTACTGGTGTATGAGTGAATGGGTGAATGTGAGTCTAATGTAAAGAGCTTTGAGCACCATGAAGGTGGAAAAGAACTATACAAGTGCAGAACATGTAACATTATCTAGCCTTACTGAAAGTTTCATCAAAATCCCTTCAGAACTTTTTGCGTAACCCTGCTGTAACTGACAGACAAACAAACAGACCTGAATTTAATACCTCCTTGGCGGAGGTAAAAACCCCTGGGGTAGATCAGCCAGAGTCCATGGTGATGACTAAATGTCCGGGTTATGGAAGGTAACAGTTCTGGATGGTCCCACACTGTCAACTGCAGCTGCACAGTGTGGGTCAGGGGGAGATGAAGGGAACTGGGGGAAAGGTCATGACATATACAAGTCAGTAGTATTCAGTCACTATTCATTTTTCACATTTTTTAATTTTTAATAAATAAAGAAATAAATATGGTATATAAAGAATACATTAAAAAATAAATACAAATAAAGAAAAAAAAAGAAATACAGAAAAAGTAATAATGACTGATGTTGCTATTCTTTCTGGTTTTGGGTGATTTTCTCTTGTTGGTCTCTCATTTTCCAGTCTTGTTACCATAGTGACTAAACTGCTTCAGAATGATTGCCATGTGCTCAGTGTGTGTCAGGTTCTATTGAGTTCATTTGTCTCCTACATTAACAGAACCTGTCATGTGACTATTGCAAAGGGGGACCGGACAAAACCCGGATAGACGGCTATAAAAACCAGATTGTCCGGACGTATATCACACATCCTCACTTTTTACATTTCATCCTGAAGACAAAATGTAAAAAGTAAGGACGTGTGACAGATGTCCAGACAGTCCGGTTTTAGAACCGTCTGTCCGGACAAAACCTGGACATATGGTCACCCTACTATTGTGAACATGTCGATGCTAAAACAATAAATTGTGCAGCTCCAGTACCAATGTATGCCCAGAGTTATTGGAATAATTTGCAAACAATCAAGCTGATGTGAGTGATGTAGGACTTCAGAACTCAGAGATAGGTGCAGGTTGCATACGTTTATCACTTATATTTTGTCTGTATGTACCTGTTCAAATGGTCTGGCTCACCTGCAGGAGCCTATTTCTACAGATTTTTGGTCTAACTCAACACAATTTACTTTTATCCATAGATTGTTTACAGTATACGTGAGCGACAGTATATATGTCAGCAGTCAATCTGTGTTTGCCTCTGACCTCACAATAAAGCAAAAGCTGTCATTTTTAATGATACTTTTAGACGTTGATAATCGATACTCAAAGTCTGAGGTCTAAGGGCAGAAACTGTTGGATCATGGATGGATTGTATAGATAATATATAGATAATAAGAGCAAAACGCAGACAACTTAGAAAAAGGAAAGAAAAAAAAGGAAGAAAAAAGAAAGGGAAAAGAAGAAGAAGGAAGGGAGGAAAAAAGAAAACAATAAACAACAAAAAAAACTCTATTTGTTACCTACTTTCCTATCTGCTCATTTGTTTTTAGTTTTTTGTTTTGTATATATGTCTATGTTTAGTACATCAGTTATTGATTATTGGTATTGTTATTATTCTTATTATTTTATTATTATCATCATTTTTTTGTACTATGCACTATATTGCTATAAGATTAATTTAGGTTATTGGGGAAGTGAAGAAGGGGTAGGATTAAATAAACTTATGCTTCATCCTACCCCTTTTCGGACATGTCATTGTTATTATTATTGTTGTATTGATTATTGTTGCACTTTGCACATGTTCGAAATAAATCATTCAAATCAAATCAACCAAGGGGAAACTTGACTTATTGGACTGAATTAAAGCAATGGATTTGTTCTGGTTCATTTTTTACAAGGTTTTCCATCATGAAATTAATTTGTATGAGTGTTTTTCTAAGCCTCAGAATTATGTCCATACCAGCAGATGCAAAAGGAACAAATTACTGAAATAAAATTCCACATAAACATTAAAACAACACAACAGTTTATTCCGAAACGTCATTCTTTTGATTCGCTTGAGGTTGAGATATTGACATTTTGGTGATAATATAGTGGGTTTGTGATATATTGTATTAAAATCATTCTTTAGTTACTGAAATCTGCCAAGTATTGTCCCCTTCTGCAAACCCACATGCTCTGTTGTGTGGAGGTCAACACTGGAGGTTTCAGCAGAAAAAAAAAACATCTAGGACATAAACATGTTGAAACATATCAAATATTTAGTTTTAGAGGAAAGAAAGTCATAATATATATATATTTTTTTTTTTATGTATTCAAACCTGAATAGCTTACATTTTGTTCCTTGATTAAAAAATATTGCAACAATTAAGATAAAATTGTTATAGAACAGTGAATTTAAATGTAATTTTTACTGTTTAAAAATGACCCCTGGTAATCTCCACATGATCATATCTCTAAAAAAGAAGTTTTTGGCACCCCTTGTGTTACATCTACTTAGACAATCAATCAGCTGCTATTCTTTATCATACTGTACAAGTGTCCAATGTATTATCATCTGTGTTTTTAAGTTGTTACGATGTGCATGAGATCAATAACAAGTAAACAACTTCTTGATTTGTTCACTTGATCAGTGAACCTGCTGGTTCTACTTGGGGCGGAGGGGGGGGGTGACAAAGGTCTTTTTTTTTAGTTCAATAGATCATTAAAATCCTGTGGCCAGACCCATTCCTTCATGTAAACCTAGTTTGATACTGATAAAATAGTGTCTGTAGATGTCATTATGTCATATAAATATAATTACTTTGATACAGAACTTTTATATACTGATACACAGCTCTCTAGTAATGAATCTAAAACCATGAAACTATAATAAAGATGTTGATCTCAATGACCTGAATACCCAGCCAGATGTTTCCTCGAAATGATAAGACAAGTTCAGTTTTCAAACGTGAGCTAGCAGATAGATAGAAAGGAATGTTTTGCACGTGAGGCTTGAAAAATGGGACACATACACATATACAATAGGTCACACATGTGCCTTTTGTAAATGAGATGAGAAGTTAAGGACAGATGGTTTGACTCACTCTCTCAGACGGACAGTTTGTTTACTAGTAAACAGCTGATGGGGTTCTATCTGTCTTATCGGTGTTTATTTAGTTCTTACTGTGACAACCTGTAGCAATATATTATTCCTTACATACATCTTACCTGTAAACAGTAATCCCAGGAGCTGTTGTGTCCTTACAGTTATCACTCGAGCATCCATAAAATAAACAAGGTCCGCCATTTTGGTGAAACTCTTCTGCTGTTTAATTAACGATGCTGGAGTCAGAGGGAGGGAGTGTGTAGTTTAAGTGTTGAGTGGCAAAACCAGCATTGTTAAAAAAAAATCACAGTACATTGTATAGTAGCTACACATGTGACGTTTCTAAAAAGTCAAACGGTATCAGCGAATAATTCCACACTGAGATTCATCAGTACCTCTTTCCTTCATAGATGTTTATGCATCTCTGTCTCCGCTGGTTCCGATTCAAAATGGCGGCGCTGTCGGACTCCTCTAACAGCCATTTTAGTGTATATGTATATATGTGTAGATTAGCTTGCACTGCTAACCCCGTTAGCGACTGGGCATGTCGTAGGCGGAATCCGGGAAAGTTCGCCAAACTCTGCTTCTGATTGGCTGAGCTGTTTCAGAGACATACTCGGTCCACTGGGCCTAAATTCGGAAAATTTTAACATGAGAGTGGATGAGGAGAAAATAATTATTTTCTGGTCCACTTTACTTTATGTCCTAAATCACACATTTGCTGTACTTAAAATCATAACCAATGATGGAAGTTTGGAGTTTCTTTGATACGTGTTTTGTGATTTATTATCGTGTAAAAATATGTCATTATTTGGACTCTGTTTGGACTACATATCAGACGTCGCATAGCTGACGTCACAGCAGAATCTTTCCCTGCAAACTTTTCTAAACCGTATACCACCTTTTCTATTTTTCATTTGAAAATGTCTGTGTGCTTTATGCCTCGGTGTAATCACAACACCATTTCCACATGTTCCCTCTACCGCTTCCCGGTTGACGAGAGCTTGTCCCGCATGCTGGCTCTCACTCGACCAACTATCTCTCCCCCGGAGTAGCTGCCACTTTCCACATGCCCCGATTTAAAGTGGGTTTCTCCACGTTTGATGCTGTCGCCTTCGTCCTGAAAGAAGGAGGTGAAGCTCGCCAAAGTCACAGCCATTTTCAAAGAGTTTGATGGTGAAGCTTGGTGGTGACGTCATATTTGTGAGACGAACGTTGTAGTCCATTACTCTGACATAAAACCTAACGTAACTTTGGATGACTGTCCAAAGTGAGTGCTTTATCAATGTGAAAATGGATCTTTGAAATTCACAGACATCATATGTGAAAACCGTAGCACATTTCAAACGGGACCAGAAAATTACTTTTATCCCTCCATTGACTCGCGTTCATTTTTTTATGGCACTTAGGCCCCATTACCCGGAAATCGACCGGAAATAGAATCGCATCACTTAGGCTCCCTATTGGAATATCCTGAAAAGGTGCTTGCATTACTGTACAGTGGAATGTACATATTAAAACAGACAAATAGTATGCAAATCAATATATTGCAAGCTTTAATTTGTTTTTATTTTGCTGATTAGGATGTACAGCTTCAGAAAACTCACTTTCAAGCAAAAGTCACATTTTCTGAGTTTTAGAGTTTGAAGTTTTAATAAGATGTAAATCATAATCAGCAAAATTAACAACAAATAAATGCTTGATATATCTCACTTTGCATGTCATGAGTCTATAAATGTATTGGCTTCACCTTTTATCTTGAGTTACCTGAATAAAAAAAACTTTTACACGATATTCTTAATTTTCTGTGTAGTACCTGTACGTAATCTACTATGGACTTAAACCACGCAACGAAGGCGAACTCATTCCACTGTGACTGTCGCAGAAAGCAGCGGCTGTTACGAATGGATTTTTCGCTGCCTCTCCAATCCTAGCGTTTAAGGCGGAACTTTTCCCGGATTCCGCTACGATTTGCACAGTCGCACCCCGTTAAGGGAAAGTGGGTGGCCGGAAAAGCTACGCAAAACAACAGGAAGTCCCTCCCTATTTTACTTCCGTATTTGAAATGTTATTAAACTGAACTACTTAGTGTAGTTGGATTCCATATTATTATACATTTTATTTTTTAATTTTAAGTTTAATTCACTAAACATCTGTAAGTTATAATGTACATGTGGAAATGAGAAAATGATGCAGAACAGTGTTAAAATCACATATTTTTCTCCAGTTTGTTCACATTATTCATATTGTATGAGATGATAGTTTGTAGATGTAAAAACTTTGATATTGTAATTTTACTTTTTTTGCTATAAAACATTTTTGTATATTATTAATGTTATTAATTTACTGGTCCGCCCCATTTCAGATCTAATTTAGCTGAAGTAAAATAAATTTGACACCCCTGACATGTCTGTTTTTATATCCATATATGTAAACAGTTTTTTTTTATTTGTATGAGCAAAACTAAATTAGAAAAAAAAAACACCAAACCTACTGAAATTTACTCTAGAAGTTGTGTATTTTGGTTTCTCGTGCAACAACAAATCACCATGTCTTATGTATCTGTGTAATTCTCCATTTCCTGTAAATATTCTGGATACTGTATATAACCCCATGTACTCTAGGTCAGACCTAATTTTGTCTAGGTGACTCATTTTTATAACATGTTTATCTTGTTGATATATTCCTGGAAAACATGATAGAGGGTTAATTTAATTTAATAATTAATGTATTTACTTGCAAACATGCTGACAATATTTCTTTTTAATGTTATTTTACTGGTCGGGTCCATTTCAGATCAAATTTAGCTTAATGTGGCCCCTGAAGTAAATTAATTTGACACCCCTGCCATAAGGGAATGTCTGTTTTTATATAACCATTCATGTAAACTGTTTTGTTTATTTGTATGAGCAAAACTAAATACAAATTTAGTTAAAAAAAACTCCTGGGTTAAATTTACTCTAGAAGTTGTGTATTTTGGTTTGTAGTGCAACAACAAATCACCATGTCTTTTGTCTTTTCTGCGTAATTCTCCATTTCCTGTAAATATTTTGGATATATACCTCATTTTGTCTACTGCTTGATCTGGACTCCAGGTCAGACCTAATTGAGTGAAAGTGACTCATTTTTATAACATGTTTATCTTATCGACATATATTCCTGGAAAACATGACAGAGGATTCATTTAATGTAATTACTGGCAAATATAACGATGACAATATTTATTTTTAAGGCCAAACAGAATGGAATTATAAAATTGCGCCCTCTTGTGGCGTATGTAAGATATTACATATTCAGTTAATGAAACATATTTTCACTGTAACTCTTATTATCGTTACGCATCGTTCATTTTTTCAAGGGAACTGAATGTGAAATTGAGTGTTTGTGTGTTCACTACATCAATATTTACACCCACAAATAAAATAAAGTAGGTTAAATAATGTGTGTTGTTGGTAAATACTTTAACTATCCTTTAGAGTCACTTTCATCTCTACAGAAATCATGGTTTGATGAATTTTAACATTACATTTTCAGTAATTTATTATGAGGAATGTCATAATTAGTCTTAAAATTATTGTGGTTTTACATTTTCATAAAAGATAATGAAATCACTTCACCAAAAATGGAGTAATTTTGTGTGTACATGTCTGCAACAATCAGCATTTTATCCCAAAACCATAGTTTTTGATACTGCCAGTGGCATAACAGAAAAATAGTTTTTTATTTTTATTCTTTTCAAATGACACACATCACATCAGTAATTTGGTATTTATTGTAAGAACAAGTGAAAATATAGATGACAAATAGTGTTTGCGTGCTCACTACATCAGTATTTACCTTCACAAATAAAATAAAATAAAGTACCGGTAGGTGGAATAATGTGTGCTGTTGGTAAAGGCTTGAAATGTATTTTGCAATCAGACTTATCTCTGCAGAAATCATGCTTTGATTCATTTTAACATTAAAGTTGCTGTTATTTAGCATGACAAATGTTATAGTTCATAGGCTTAAAATAATTGTAGATTTTACATTTTAATGAAAGCTAATGTCATCACTTCAGCAAAAACGTGTCATTTTGCATGTTCATCTCTTATGAAAAATATATATTGCTTTATATTCAAAAATATATTCCCATATATGGAGAAAAAAGATAATATATTATTCAATATACTGCAATATATGATCATATATTGACAAATATAAAACATATATTGCACTGAAGACAAAAGCTTCCCTATATTTTGCAGGTAGTTTTATTTATTTCCACATATATTGTGAAGTATATTACTAAATATATATTTGTCTTCTTTATTTTTCAGGACATTGAACATACATACATACATATATGTAAATGTGCCCAATTATAGCACAATAATTACATATATATAGTCATACACTTCACAAATAAGAAAATAAAAAAACTATATATGTATGTGTGTGTGTCCATTTTTAAGTGAATAACTGAATATATATTGTATATATTAAATATTGTCTCAATATATGGAATTTTTTAAAACTATATTGTAATATATTGTCATAATATATTTTTCTGTATATTATATATTTTTTCTCTTCAGTATATGGAAACATATATTTTTGTTTCATAAGGGATGTCTGCAAACATCAGCATTTATTTCAAAGCCATAGTTTTTGATACTGCCAGCAGCATAGCAGAAAAAAAAAACATTTTTATTGATATTATTCTCAAATGATACACATCACATCAGTAATTTGGTATTTATTGTAAGAACAAGTGAAAATGTAAATGACAAATATTTTCTCTTTTTCAATACATTCATAGAATGTCACTAAACATCCATCTATTCACATCTCTTCCTTACAACATTCAGAAAAAAACACAGGAAAAAAACTTGGCAGTGCCGTGCATCGTTGGACATCTGCATTGTTTTATGTTTTTACTTAGAGTGGATTAATAAATTAAAGACAATGGTACGCGTAAGATGCAAGATGCTTGTAAAATCTGTATATCACCCGTTTTTCAAAATAAAACCAAAACTAAGTCAATGAAAAAACAACTCGTTTCCAAAACCAAAACGAAAAAACTGATTGTGGTTCGTTTTTCAGTTTTCCTTTTTGTGTTTAAATGAATAATGGGGGAAAATTATAACGGCCGTGTCCCATTTTTACCTGAAGTAAATTTGAGTAAACCGGAAATGAATCTTAACCGAAAGAAACATGGCCACCGGTCATTATGGTACGATATGATATTTTTTAACGTTATTTTGTATTTAAAAAAAATAAAAAAATTGTACGATATGATTTGACACCAGTTTTCTGAGTCCTTAGGGTGACCCTCTTAAGCCTACTTTATACTTACAGAACCAGACGAAATTCGTCTTTCCGTTCCTGACGTCACTCCCACAGCTGCTATTTTACCTCCGTCCCTACAATGGATGTTTTATTTTAAATCCTCTAGAGGCGGGAACGAGTAGTTTACAGAATACACAGTTCTAGCCTATATTAAATCTATGGAGTAGCAATTATTTTGATGGATAACTGTTATATTCATGGTTTTTAAAACGCATCTCTTTTGATTTTGGTGGAATTGGGAACTTCAAATATTTAATCCTGAGTAAAACTGACTTTCAGTTTAAGTTGTATTTCTTAATGTTCTGACTGGATCAAACTCTCATAAGCATTTTCTTATAGTTTGTACTTTTGCCATCGAGTTGCACAGCTTTCACAATTAAACCTGGCAATATGAGATATCATATTTAAGCACAAAAAGGAAAACAGAAAAGCCGCATTGGTAATTCTTTTTTTTTTCTCTTTCATTTTTGTTTTGGAAACAATGTTGTTTCGTTGTCTTATTTTTGATTTTATTTTGAAAAACTAATGAACAAATGATACACAGATTTTTTTAAGATTAATGTTTATTTGCACTGCCCAGATTGTTATAAACTGTGCTGATTAGTATTCAAGTATTCCCTTATTGATTATTTCTGTGCTGGATATTATGCTAAATATCTGCTTTATGACATTTTAATAACATCACTTATCATCATCATCATCATCATCATCATCACCATCATCTGTGGGTTACATTATGTGGCACAGTACAAGAATAACGTTTAATTAAACATTATGTACATGTACTAAAAAAAAAATTGTCTTGCAAATGTATATGCTATATTGTTTACAGTGCAATCCCCATGCAATACAACATGCAGTTATAGAGGGTGCATGAAGACCATATTGACCATGCATGACCTTTTGCATACAATTCCACTCCCACGTCCCCACCAGGAGTGTCCTTAAAAAATCCTTGCATGGTTTCCATTTAACTCCAGTGAAATCGACACCACATCCTGAATGTGAGAAATTGATATCCACCCGTAGATGACATCCATCCTTTTATAAAGTTGTCATATCCATCCTGCTCCGAAAAACACACTGTAGTTTTCAATGGTGTAACTGAAAGGAGTCTTACACACACACATACACACACACACACGGAGCTAAACTGCGCCTTGTCGTACGTGGCAAGGGAACAGTATGCCGAGTTGGTAAAGTGAACAGAATTGATCAAATTGGCACTGTTGTCTCAAGAAAAGAAAAATAAAACCAATATCTAGGATCCTCCACTGTCTTCACAAGGGAGTAGAAAAAAAAATAATAACGAGCACTGGCACTAATCTTGTGAAACCATAAAAAAGCAGTAACACTTAACATAACAGATCACTAACAAGGTGCTAATTTTGATATAATTTCATGGTAATAGTGCCTTTGTAACTATTTAATACAAGTAATATCCACGCAGTTTCCAGTGCAATTATTCTACAGTTTCTCAGTAATAGCGATGCAAACAGATCTCATTAATGTAGAAATTTCTAAGGTCATTTTGATGTCATTTCATGGTAATAATAGACCTTTTTCACAACAACCGGAAATGTGTAATGGTAGCGTATCCGAACTTCCTGTAAAACGTAGAAAGCCGGTAAGATGGAGTTTTCTCAACTTCTTTAAGGGATTTGACACTGATTACATTTGCGGATATTGGAAGATTCGTGGAGGAAAACTCAAGTCACAAAAAAAAAAAAACTTGATAAAGGATACACATTTTTCCATGAGGAATTTGTCCATAAATATCAAGGTAAGGAGAGAGCACTGGCGCTAACTGCTAACTGCTACTGAAATATAACTAGCATCACAAACCATGTCCACTTATACCTATGACTAGGGTTATAGGGTTAAGTATTGAGGATAATTTACTGTTTCACTATTTTCCTATGTCTTCTGTCTATGGTTCAACTCAACGTCTTGTTAGCTTAATGCTAATGTTAGCCTCATGCTATCGTCATCAGGTAATATTTTTCTCTGGCAGTGTGTGTTTCTGTTGGTGTTTGCTCATCATAGTTTCAAATGTAGTAGACGGGCAGGTTTTTATCTCATAATTGTGGCTTGTTATCTAATAATTTTCACTTTTTATCTCATAATTTTGTCCCTTAATCTCATAATATGACTTCATTAAATGTATTTTATAATCCAGTACACCTTATATATGAAGAATCTAAAAAAATAAACCATTCATTGACAGTTCGCCTTATAGTCCAGTGCGGAAAACACGGTAATTAAAAAACAACAAGTAAATCCTGGACTCATAATTTCAGTAACTACAGATTGATTTCAAATAATTACCATTTTATCATAGTTGAAGTGAAAGCTGTTTGCATTGCTGTTTATGGAAATTGCTTGTAATAAATACCACCTTATTAGTGATCTGTAATGTAAAGTGTTATCAAAAAAGCACTAAATAACCAGGTTTTACAAACTGGTGTGTTACAAAGGCCAAATAATTACATTAGATAGGTGTTGGACATGGAAAAAGCATGTGAAAAAGAAACAAAACGACTGAAAAAAAATGACATCTTTCAGCCCTGTGAGGAGTGAGGTTCAACAAAAAAAAATATTCACTGTGCAATCATAACTGTTGTTAAAAAGGCAACAAAATCAAATGTTCAACATATCAAGGCGTATTTTGAAATCTAGCAATCCCTGCTTGTTTCACAAAACATTTTTACAGAAGCTTCTGATGTACAGCAATATACAAACATCCTTTTACAATGAAAATTCAAGTACATGTTTTCTGTTTAACTTAAAGAGGATCTATAATGTGAAACTAAATGACACCTTGTAAAATGCTTATGGAGTTAAGGGCAATATTTTAAACATGAAAATCTATTAACTTAACAGAATATTTATCTCCACAGAAAACAAAAACACCATCATGTACCCATCTGGTGTATAAATAGAAAAGTGTACGTCATGATAAACGTCTGGAAATAAAACCCCACACATCTACTTTCAGTTACTTTCATGTATTACAATTCTTTCAAACATTATAAATATGTTTGACTCGGTACGTTTTCAACTCTAGAACTTACATAATGGGGATAAAAGATAAAACAGGTAACACTTTACATTACGGATCATTAATAAGGTGTTAATTCTATGGTAATTTTGATGTAATTTCATGGTAATAATGCCTTTGTAACCGCTTATTAAAAGTAACAGATCGCTAATAAGGTGGTAATTTTTAGTGGTAATTCTTCAGTGAAGCTCCAGAAAGGTACGAAGGAACAGTTTCTACAAAGTACCAGGTAAAAGTACTTCATTACTGTACTTAAGTAGATTTTTCAGGTGTCTGTACTTTACTTGAATATTTATTTTTCTGCCAACTTTTTACTTTTACTCCTGACATTGGTTCATAAATATTTGTACTTTATACTCCTTACATTTATATAAATACCTGTACTTTATACTCCTTACGTTTATATAAATATCTGTACTTTATACTCCTTACATTTATATAAATACCTGTACTTTATACTCCTTACATTCTCAGAATATACTTTTTCAATATAAACAGATGTGACTGTATGAAAATTAAGTCCCTTCAGAGGGAAAATTAACAGAGGAAAGAAATGTAGAATTTTTATCTCATAAATCTGATGTCTTTTCTCATAATTGTGCATTTCTTATCTCATAATTATGACTTTTTATCTCACTTTTTAAAATCTCTTATTTTTGACTTTTTTTGGGAGGGGGGGGGGTCCTAAATACTGAACCTAAATACCATGAGCTAATAAAACACATTATCTACAAACTACTTTTACTTTGTAACAATTGAGAAGTTGTACAATTTTACTTTTACTTAAATAAATTAATTTAATCAGTACTTCTACTTTTACCAGAGTATTTTTCACACAAGTAGCTGTACTTCTACTTAGACTAAGTACAAAATGTGAGTACTTCTGACACCTCTGAAAAGTATGGATGCTATGTAGGCACGTTTCTAATTGTGTTCAATAATTCTGTTTATCTTCTGCCTTAGAACACTGAAGCATCTGAAACATGTCGATAAAACACGCCAGGAAACATGTCTGTGCTTAAACAAAGGAAAAAGCACAGTAACCATGGTAACCAATAATGGTTAGCCAGCCTGTTCAAGTTTGCTATTATATATCAAGCTAGCAGACTTAGCTAGCATTAGCAGTTATATTAGCATACAGTAAGACAGTGTGTTAAAGATAGGTGGAACAACAGGAACATTTCATATAATTTCAGTATTTTGCCACAAATTACCACCTTATTAGCGATCCATTACTTGTAATAAGCGGTTACAAAAGCATTAATACCATGAAATTATATCAAAATTACCATAGAATTAGCACCTTATTAGTAATAAGTAGTAATGTAAAGTGTTAAAAAACAAAACAATCACAAAACCCATTAAAAGCATGTACTGAATTGACTTTGCTGTATTAAATATTAAAATTCCTTCTTTTGTCATGGATCACACACACACACACACACATACACACACACACACACACACACACACACACACACACACACACAGTGGCATGCAGCTTGTCCGCAAATGTTTCCCAGGGTTGAAATTAAAAACAGTTTTTGTTTTATTTTAAGAATTGAAAATGGCAGCCATTTTAAAAATATCTACCATATCTCTCCTTCACATGACCTACAGTGGCTCCACATGTAGAAATGTGCTGAATGTCCTCATCTATAGTTAAACCAAATTTGTTGTTTTTATACTCATTTGAACAGTTGGTTTGTTTCTGTGGCTGGACTATTATACCGTCTTCTACCAAGAAGTCAATAAAACATCTTTGACTCTGCAATGTGATACTGTAAGACTGACATATGAAGCTGTATGCACGTTAAAATACATGGACTAACATTTGCTGTTAACTATCGTTCCTGTTCATCTTTGTGAAAATGTTATGTTCCTACATTGCTTATGTCCATGTACACACACACACACACACACACACACACACACACTCACGTCGTTAACATTCAGTTTCCCTTTATGTATTTCCTAATGAAAATCTTACTGTTCTTGCTGCATTACTAAACCCATGTGCCTTGAACCCAGCAAGACACAATAAGTGACACCTTCGCATTAACAAACTCAACTGCAGGCGTCACAGTCAGAAGACTCACAGTTTTCCAATAAACTCCTTAATGGTTACCGAATAAATTAACATCTAAATTAAATGACAGCGAGTGGGGAAATGATTTATTCACATTTACTCTTCTCTGTGATTACCACGCATCCCAAAAGGGTACTGTTTTTTTGTTTTTGTTGTGCCTGGCACCACTTGTTTGTTTGTTTGTTTGTAAGCAGCTTCATGCAAAAACTATCGGATCAATTTCCATAAAATTTTCAAGAAAGGTGCAAGGTGGTCCAGAATAGATTCACATTAAATTTTGGTGAATGTAGGTCAAAGGTCAAGATCACAGTCACAAAAAATGTGTTTTATAGGGCGAATCAGGTCAAATGTGTGCAAGGGGGCGGGGTTTGTTGTGCCTGGCACCACTTTATTTTAATTATGTGCGACAATTCTGGAAAATAATGGTAAAATTCCTGATTTAGTGGAGAAGATGCACCTGGTAGTTGTCTGTGTCCTGTTTGTGAGTTATAACAAATGGTTTAAAACATCCATGGTCTATGCAAATATATGACAATATATGATTCTGAAGACGACTCACTCCTGTTTTTCCATCAATAAATAAGCTTTTTCGTGACACTGACCCTTTTGTGTTCCCTCAACATCAATACGAACTTCTTTAATTCATGACACTGTAATTCTAGGATTCCTGTGAGAATAATATTATGAAAAGTTTCTTAACCCTCTATGGGACAATGTCATTTATAAACGACACTTTAAAAAAATAACGCAAGCCTCTAACCAAACATATTGTACGGTAAATTTAAAATAATTTAAAATTTAACCAACTGTACTGGTTTTGATTATTGTGGATTTTTTTTTAATCACATTTCATTTGTAGTCGTCCATTCAAACTAATGTTCATCAACTTTACAGAATTCATTACTAACATGGATATTTTTTTTGTGATTTTCAGTCAAACATATTCATCAATTGTTTTTTTGCATTAAAGGAGACCTTTTATAGTCAGTTTTAACTCTCATAATGTGACTTTTCAGTAGCTACAGGGTAGATTGACATGATTTCCAGGTTAAAAACACTCCATAGTTATCTTATACCAAGCTGATTTCTGCCTCTGTCTGAAATGCTCGATTTTGGCTTCTGGTCAATCTCGCTGTTCTCTGATTGGACAGCTCAGTGAAGGCTTGCGGGGGGCAGAGCGAGGTTTTTGGGTCCACCCCCACATGTGTATCGTGTGATAGCAGTAGTCTAACATAGGCTAGTGTACACAGAGCTCTCCAGTCACATGGTTTTTAGTCTGAATATAAATTTCTCTGGCGCTCCGCTCTCACTATTGAACCTGGAGGAATCAAGTACGTGAATATTTTTGCTTTACCTTATGTTATCGTTTGAATTATATGCTGGGTGGGTGTGTTTTGGGGCCAGTTTCACGCTCTTGGAGCATTCGTCCCAATTGGACGCTTCAACCTTACGTCAGGTTTTGTTTACATCTGGCAGTGAGGTGTTTGTAGAGGCAGGAAACCACGTCACAGGATTATGGCCTAAAAACTAATGTTTTGTTACTTTGCTGAAGTTTGCAGTCGACGTCCGACATTATAACATTGTATGTATGTAGAAAAACACAGATCAGCAGGGCTTAATACACTTAAAATCAAGGCCTTTTTTAAATGAATTTAAGTAATAATAATAATGATAATAATAATAATAATAATAATAATAATAATAATAATAATAATAATAATAATAATAATAATAATAATAATAATAATAAGTCCCATAGAGGGTAAAAGGAACGTAAAGTATGATGACGAATGCTAAACTTTGTGACCATTTGTGTGCAGACACAACAGTCCATCGTCCCCAACAACCTCTTTTTTTTTTTATGAATTG